>RJWJ010009510.1:0-49705 GCA_004363605.1 Indri indri
GGATAATGGGCTTAATTTTAATCCAGGAAAGTGTAAGAGGTGCTAGATCACTGTCGTTTCTTATGATTGAGTAATATTCCATTGTAAATATATACCAAATTTTGTTAATCCACTCATGGATTGATGGGCACTTGGGTTCTTTCCACATCCTTGTGATAGTGAATTGTGCTGCCATAAACATTCGGGTGCAGATGTCTTTATCATAGAATGTTTTGTGCTCTTTTGGGTAGATGCTTAATAGTGCTATTGCTGGATCAAATGGTATTTCTATTTTTAGCTCTCTGAGGTATCTCCAGATTCTTTTCCACAGAGGTTGCACTAATTTGCAGTCCCACCAGCAGTGTAGGAGTGTTCCTGACTCGCCACATCCTCGCCAGCATTTGTTGTTTTGGGATTTTTTGATAGAGGCCAATCTCGCTGGGGTTAGATGATATCTCATTGTGGTTTTGATTTGCATTTCTCTAATGATTAGAGATGTTGAGCATTTTTTTGTATGTTTTCTGGCCATTCTTCTGTCTTCTTTTGAAAAGTTTCTGTTCATTTCCTTTGCCCATTTGTTGATGGGGTTGTTTGATTTTTTCTTATTGATTTTTTTGAGTTCTAGATAGATTCTGGTTATCAGCCCTTTGTCAGATGTGTAGAGATGTGGCTCTCTTTGGGTGAATAGAACCTACAGGGCATATGGGGTAATATCATTTAAAACAATATATGCACTGCGGGAATTCCATAAGGAGAGGAGAAAGAAAAAATGAAGAGAAAGCATATTCAATAAAATCATGGCTAAAAACTTCCTAAATCTGAGGAGGAAAATGGGCATCCAGATACATGAAGCCCAAAAGATTTTAAATAGGATGAATCCAACGATGTAGACAATGAGTCACATTAAAATTAAATTGTCAAAAGTCAAAGACAAAGGCAGAATTTTAAAAGTAACGAGAGAATGGGAGCCTTCATGCAGCTATTAGCAGATTATTTTTAGCAGAAACCTTGTAGGCTACAAGGAGGGGGATGAGATATTCAAAGTGCTCAAATGAAAAACCTGCCAACCATTAATAATACATCTGGCAAAATTTTCCTTTAAAAATAAAGGAGATATAAAGACTTAACCAGACAAACAAAATTTGTCATCATTGGACCTGCTTTACAAGAAATATAAAGGAGAGTTTTTCAAGTTGAAATGAAAGAATGATGAACAGCAACACAAAAGCATATAAAAATACAGGTTGAGCATCCCCACAATCAACATCTGAAATTCAAGATATACCAAAATCCAAATTTTTTTGAGCACCAACATGATGTCCAAAGTAAATACTCATTGAAACATTTCAAATTTCAAATTTTTGGAATTGGCATATTCAACTGGGAAGTGTAACATAAATATTCCAAAATCTAAAAACATATGAGAACCAAAACTCTTCAATCTCAAACATTTTGAATAAGGGATATTCAACAGTGTAACACTCACTATATAACAAAAAATGTATAGACAAATGCAGAATGCCAGTACGAAAGTTAAAAGACAAGTATTAAAATAATTATAACTAGAAAAAAATGTATATATACACAGTAAAATAGATGTAAATTGTGACATCATAAAGTGTGTGTGTGTGTGTGTGTTTGTGTGTGGAGAGAAAACAAGAGAAAGACTAAGAGAAAGAGAGAGAGGCAGAGAGATAAATAGCGTAGATGTGATTAATGTTAAGTTGTTATTAGCTTAAAATAGGCTATTATAACTACAGAATGCTTTGTGTAAACCTCACGGCAACTGCCAAAAAAAAAAAAAGAAAACAAATACAAAAAAGAAAAAGAATAAAAGAAAATCATTACAAAGGGCAAACAAAAAGAAAGACAGCAAAAAAATAAAAGAGATTACATTGAATCTGTAGATCACTTGGGCAGTATAGACATTTTAACAATGTTGATTCTGCTAACCCATGAGCATGGAATGGTTTTCCACCTGTTTACGTCCTCTGCTATTTCCTTCCTCAGTGTTTCGTAGCTCTCCCTGTAGAGGTCTTTTACCTCCTTAGTTAAATATATTCCTAGGTATTTTACTTTCTTTGTTGCTATTGTGAAGGGTATTGAGTCTTTGATTTGATTCTCGGTTTGACTGTTGTTGGCATATAGGAATGCTACTGATTTCTGTACGTTGATTTTGTAACCTGAGACTTTGCTGAATTTGTTTATCAATTCAAGGAGTCTTTTGGTGGAGTATTTGGGATTTTCTAGATACAAGATCATATTGTCAGTGAAAATATGGCTCGATATGGTTTGTCATCTGCTTCAAAGATGGTGCCTTCTTGTGTCCTCACATGGGGGAAGGGGCAGGGGGCCCCATCAGGCATTTTTTATAATGGCACTAATTACATTCATGAGGGTTTTGCCTTCATGGTCTAATCACTTCATGAAGACCCAACCTCTCAATACTATCCTATTGGGAATTACTTTCTAGCATATGATTTTGGGGAGCACCAACCATAGCATCCCATCCTTCACCCTCATAATTCATGTCCTTCTCACATATAAAATGCATTAATTCCATTTCAGTTGCTCCAGAAGTCTGAACTAGTTCAAACATCAACCTGGAAATCCTAGTCTAAAATGTCATCTGAATATCATCTAAATCAGATATGGGTAAGAAACAACATATAATTCATTTTGAAGCAAATTTCCCTCCAGCTCTGAGCATGTGAAATCAAACAAGTTATGTGCTTCCAAAATACAGTGGTCTGACAGGCACAGAATAAACATTCCCAGTCCAAAAGGGAGAACAGGAAAGAAAAAAGGGTAACAGGTCCCAAGTAAATCTAAAACAACATTAAATCCTAAGGCTGGAGAAAAGAATCTTCTTGAACTCTGTGCTCCACATTCCAGATACAATGGGGAGGATGTTGGGCCCCCCAGGCTCCAGGAAGCTCAGTCCCCATGGCTTTGCTGGGCACAGCCTACACCACAGCTCTCATGGGCTTGAATCTCATGTTTGCAGTTTTCATAGGCTGGAGTTGCATATGGGTAGCTCTACTGTTTTGAAGTGTCAGGGTGACTCTGTTCCTATGGCCCCACTAGACATTTCCCTAGTGGGAAATCTCTGTTGTGGCCTAGTTCTCATGGCTCCACTAGTGATTGCACTAGCAGAGCTCTCAGTGATCGGCCCACCCTCAAGATAGCCTGCTGCCTGCCTGGGTTGCATGCCCAAGGCTCCAGTGAGTTTCAGCCTTCAAAACCTAGGTGAAGGCAGCCATGCCCCTATAGCTTATATACTCTTCAGTTCAGTGGTGATGACACCCCACAGATGCCTCCAAGGTTTGTCACCTGTGCTCTCTGGAGTGGAAGCCACTATGGCCTATATTGCACTTAGGCCCACTGGAGTCATACCTGGTATAGCTGAGGAGGGATGTGCCAGAGTGCAGGTATCAGAGACTTGAGGCAGTACCAGGAAGTATGTACTGCAGTCCTGAGGGCAACCAAGGCTCTTCTTTTGATAGAGTTCTATCCCCCATTCTCTGTAGTCTGGACTTGTGATGGGATTGGCATTTCCAATGATCCTGAAAATGCCTTCAGGGTCATGTTCTTAGCCTTTTGATAAATAGGATCAGTTTTCTGTTTATCCATACTAATAGCCTTATCAAATGATCTCTTGGCCACCCCTTGGTGTTTTCTCTTGAACACACTTTTTCATTCTGTACAACGTGGTCATGTTAAGAATTTTCCAAATCTTTAAATTTTGATTGTCTTTGATTATAAATTCTGTCTTCAATTCATTTTTCTCTTCTCACATTTTACTATAAGCAGTCAGTAGAAGCTATGCCACACTTTCAATACTTTGCTTAAAGATATCTTCTGCCAAATGTCCTATTTAATCATTCAAAATTCCCTCCTTCCACAAAACACTGGGACAAAAATACAATTCAGCTATGTTCTTTGCATTTTGTAACGAGGATGGCCCTGTGGTTTTGAGGGTAACCCCTATCCCTTTTCTTCACTATGCAATTCCCTAGTCAGGGATTTTTGTGGTGGCTTCACTTTTGTGGATGTTCTCTTTCTAGGGCCTTAGGCTCTCCAGGGCATCCTTTAAATGTATTTGGAAGTAGTTATGCCCCCACAGCTGCTGCATTCTGTGCACATACACTTGCCGAGTTAACACCACTCAGATTCTACCAAGTTTTACCACCTATACTCTCTGGATTGGTGGCCATTATGAACCAAACTGAAACTTTGCCCACTGGAGTCACATATGGTATATCTGAGGAGGTATGTACCAGAATGCAGGGAGCAGAGACTTGAGGCAGCTATGGGCCCCCCAAGTGTCAAGGTCCCATGTACATCTGAGACTCCTCTTTTGACAAAGTTCCAACTCTGAAACCTTGGCATTTTAGTCGTGTGTTGGGAGCGAAAGCACCTGATGAACTCCAAAATGTCTTTGGGATCATTGTTCCATTGTCTTGATGAATAATAGCTCCTGGCTTCCTTCTATCCATACGAAACTTCTCATCAAACTTTTCTTGCTCATGCCCTTGTTATTCTTTCCCCAAAACACTTTTTCATTGTTCACGATATGGCAAGATGGAGAATACTTCATATCTTTAAGTTCTCCTTCTCTTTTCATTATGCATTCTGCCCTTAATTATTTCTATCTTCTTATATTTCACTATAAGCAGTCAAGAGAAGCCATTCTGCACTCTTAGCACTTTGCTTAAAAATGCATTCTGCCAAATATCCTGTTTCATCACTTACAAGTTTATTCTTCCACAAAACTTTAGGACACAAACCCAAATCAGCTAAAGTTTTTGCCATTTTGTAACAAAAATTGCCTTTCCTCCAATCTCCAATAACATGTTATTCATTTCTGTCTGAGATATCATCAGAATGGCCTTTACTATACATATTTTCTGCCAACATTCTGATCATAACTTAGGTAATAATTAAGAATATTGGAGGCCGGGTGCAGTGGCTCACACCTGTAATCCTAGCACTCTGGGAGGCCGAGGTGGGTGGATTGTTTGAGCTCAGGAGTTTGAAACCAGCCTGAGCAAGAGCAAGACCCCATCTCTACTAAAAATAGAAAGAAATTAATTGGACAACTAAAAATATATAGAAAATATTAGCCGGGCATGGTGGCACATGCCTGTAGTCCCAGCTACTCGGGAGGCTGAGGCAGAAGGATCGCTTGAGCCCAGGAGTTTGAGGTTGCTGTGAGCTAGGATGACGCCATGGCACTCTAGCCCAGGTAACACAGTGAGACTCTGTCTCAAAAAAAAAAAAAAAAAAAGAATATTGGGCCTTTTTCTACAGCTTTCTTCTTCTAAGCTCACACTAGAATGACCCTTAAGGCTACATTCACAGTAATATAGGCTTTTCTGGCATTCACCTCCATATCCTTGCAACTTCTTTTTATTATCCAGTTCCAAATTGCTTCACATTTTTAGGTATTTGTTAAAGCAACACCTCACTTCTCAGTACCAATTTCTGTCTTAGTACCTTTGGCCTGCTATCACAAAATATCTTAGACTGGGTAATTTATAAACAACAGAAATGTATTTCTCACAGTACAGAACAAGGTGCTAGTAGATTGGTGTCTGGTGAGGTATTACTCTCTGCTTCAAAGGTGGTGCTTTCTCATGTCCTCACATGGGGGAAGGAGAAAGGTGCGTCCTTCAAGGCTTTTATAAGTGCACTAATTACATTAATGAGTTCTCAATTCTCATGAGTTAATCACCTTCTAAAGTCCCCACCTCTTAATACTATCACATTGGGTATTAGTTTCCAATATGTGAATTCTGAGGGGACATCAACATTCATATCATAGCACTACTCAAAGATGTCAATTGACTCAAAGCTGTCCCCATCCAAATCCCAAAGACCTATTTAATGGAAATAAAAAAATACTGAAATTTATATAAAACCACCAAAGACTCCAAATAGCCAAAGTAATCTTCTGCAAGAAGAAGGTTGGAGGTATCACAATTCCTGAGTTCAAATTAAATTATAACCTTATAGTAATCAAAACAGTATGGTACTGGAATAAAATCAGAAACACAAACCAGTGGAACAGAATCAAGAGCCCAGAAATAAACTCATGCATATTTGATCAATTAGTCTTCAACAAGGACACCACAAATACACAATGGGGAAAAAATAATCTCTCCAAAAATGGTGTTGGGAAAACTGAATATCGACATGCAAAAGAACAAAATTGAACTCATCTGACAAATTCAACTGAAAATAAATTAAAAAATTAAACCTAAGACCTGAAACCATTAAAACTTATAGAAGAAAACATAGGGAAAAATCTTCTTGGCATTGGTCTTGTTAATAATATTTTGGATGGCACAAGAAAACCACAGGCAACAAAATCAAAAATAAACAAATGGGGTTCTAACAAACTAAAAAGCTTTTGCATTAAAAAAAAGAAATAACCAACAGAATGAAAAGGAAACCTATGGGATAGGAGAAAATGTTTTCCAACCATATATCTGATAAGGTGTAAATATTCGAAGTATATAAAACCCAAATAACTCAATGAGAAAAAAATGAACAAATATCAAATAACCCAAGTAAAAAATGAGCAATGGACCAGAACAGATATTCCTCCAAGTAAAACACACTAATGGCCAACCGATATGTGAAAAAGTGCTGAACATCAATAATCACAAAGGAAATGCAAGTCAAAGTTACAGTGAGATATCACCTCACACCTGTCATGATGGCTATTACAAAAAAAGGAAAGATAACAATTGTCGGCAAGGATATGGAGAAAAGGGAACTCTGGTAAAAAGTTGGTGGGAATGTAAATTGGCAAGGCCGTTATGGAAAGCAGTATAGAGTTTCCTCAAAAAATGGAACAACCACATGATCCAGCAATCCCATTTCTAGTTATATTTCCAAAGTATTTGAAATCAGGATTATCAATGTGATAAGAGCACTCTCATGTTTACTGCAGCATTATTTATAATATTAAAGATAGGAAAACGACGTAAGTATCAATCAGGGGATGAACAGATAAAGAAAATATGTATATACATGCAATGCAATATTATTCAGCCTTATAAAAGGACATCCTGTCATTTGGGAAAACATCGATGGACCTGAAGGGCATAATGAGAAGTGAAATAAGCTAGACACAGAAAGACAGATGCCATGTGATGTCACTTATATTTGTAATCTAAAATAGTTAAACTTCTGGAAGCAGAGAGTGGAGTAGTTGTTGCCGGGTCTGGGGGGATGGGGAAATGTGGAGCCAATGATTAAAGGGTACGATGTTCTGGAGATCTACTACTCGGCATACCACATACAGCTAATCAAATTATATTGTACAATTAAAATTTTCTAAGAGAGTAGATCTTGTGTCTCATGACATGCACACAAAAATAATAACAATAAAGGGAGTAGAGGAAACTTTGGGAGGTGATGGCTATGTTTTTGCTCTTGATAGTGGTGATAGCTTCATGGGTGTATGTATGCTTGTCTCTAAACTCATCAAGTTGTATACAGTAAATATATACACCTATTTATATGTCAATAATGACTCAATAAAATAATTTTAAAACTAAATATATGTTCTTAACATTGATTTAAACCTAATTATATTTATTAATAGTATATACAAAGGCTGTCCAGAAAGTATCCAGCCATGTAATATGGAAAATAGAGACATTTATTGAAGAAGATACAAGAAACATTTTACATAAGGCCTGAAGGCCATTAGGATAAGTGAAATAATCCAGATACAGAAATACAAATGCTATATGTTCTTGCTTATATGTGGAATCTAACATGGTTAAACTTATAGAAGCAGAAAGTGGAGTGGTTGTTGCCGGGTCTGGGTGGATGATGCCTCGTTCCCCTTCAAAGTGGGCACCTTGGGATCTCACACAGTTCTCCCAGTATCTCTTAACCTAACCTGTATATATTCAATATTCCCAGGTGTTCTGCTTGTTGCAGGCCTTCTAAAATGTGGACCACTTTCAACAGACTCTCGACCATTTTTTTTTATTTCTGCATATTATGAGGGTACAAATGTTTAGGTTATGTTGCCCTTGCCCCCCCTAGTCAGAGCTTCAAGCGTGTCCATCCCCCAGATGGTGCACATTGCACTCCTTGTGTATGTATATACCCATCCCCTCCTCCCCAATCCCATCTGCCCGACGCCCAATAAATGTTATTCCTATATGTGCACTTAGGTGTTGATCAGTGAAACCAATTTGCTGGTGAGTACATGTGGTGCTTATTTTTCCATTCTTGGGATACTTCACGTAGTAGAAGGGGTTCCAGCTCTATCCAGGTTAACACAAGAGGTGCTATATCACCATTGTTTCTTGTAGGTGAATAGGACTTCATGGTATACATATACCACATTTTATTAATCCACTTATGTATTCATGGGCACTTGGTTTGTTTCTATGTCTTTGCAATTGTGAATTGTGCTACTATAAACATTCTAGTGCAGATGTCTTTTTTATAGAATGTCTTTTGTTCTTTTGGGTAGATGCCACATATAATGGGGTCGGTGGATCAAATGGTAGATCTACTTGTATCACTTTGAGGTATCTCCATATTGCTTTACACAGAGGTTGCACTAGTTTGCAGTCTCACCAGCAGTGTATGAGTGTTCCTATCTCTCCACATCCACGCCAACATTTATTCTTTTGGGACTTTTTGATAAAGACCATTCTCACTGGGGATAAGTGGTATCTCATTGTGGTTTTTTTTTTTTTAATTTTTTTTATTTCAGGAAATTATGGGCATGCAAACATTTTGTTTGCATGTTATGACTTTGCCACATCCCAACCATGATTTAAGACTTGCCCTTCCCCCACTACAATGCTCATCGCATCCATTTGTTGTGAGTTTACCCACCCTCAAACTCTCTACCCCCAAAGAATATTACTACTGTGTGACCACCTTAGTGTTGATCAGTCAGTGCCAGTTTGATGGTGGGTACACGTGGTGCCTATTCTTCCATTCCTGTGATACCTCACTTCAGAGGATGGGCTCAAGCTCTATCCAGGAAAATATAAGAGGTGCTAGATCACCATCATTTCTTATAATTGAGTAGTATTCCATTGCATACATATACCATATTTTATTAATCCACTCATGGATTGACGGGCACTTGGGTTGTTTCCACATCCTTGCTATAGTGAATTGTGCTGCCATAAACATTCGAGTGCAGATGTCTTCTTTTTTATTTATTTCAGGGTATTGTGAGGGTAGAAACATTATGGTTACACTTTATGTCTTTCCCTCACCTAAGTGCGGGTTAAAGGCATGCCCTTTCCCCCCTACAGTGCTCCCCATGTCCTTTAGTTGCAGATTTACCCCCATCCCCCTAATCCCTGGAGAGTATTTCTGCCATGTGATCACCCTAGTGTTGATCAGTTAGCAACAATTTGATGGCGAGTACAAGTGGAGCCCATTCTTCTGCTCTCGTGGTGTCTCACTTTGGATAATGGGCTTAAGTTTAATCCAGGAAAGTATAAGAGGTTCTAGATCACTGTTGTTTCTTATGATTGAGTAATATTCCATTGTAAACACATACCCAGATGTCTTTATTATAGAATGACTTTTGTTCCTTTGGGTAGATGCCAAATAGTGGTATTGCTGGATCAAATGGTAGTTCTACTTATAGCTCCTTGAGTTATCTGCAAATTCTTTTCCACAGAGCTTGCACTAATTTGAAGTCCCACCAGCAGTGTAAGAATGTTCCTATCTCTCCACACCCTCACCAGCATTTGTTGCTTTGGGATTTTTTGATAAAGGCCAATCTTACTGGAGTTAGGTGATATCTCATTGTGGTTTCAATTTGCATTTCCCTGATAATTAGAGATGTTGAGCATTTTTTCATATGTTTATTGGCCATTAGTCTGTCTTCTTTTGAAAAGTTGTGTACATGTCATTTGCCCAAAGTGGATAAAAACATACACTGGGTAAAAGAATCCTCATTCAGTAAATGGTGCTGGGAAAATTGGATAGCCACATGTAAAAGACTGAAACAAGATCTGCACCTCTCAGCTTTCTATTTTAAATGATTAAAATATAAAATGCAACCAGCAACTTCACACACATGTGCTCTAAGTGTTTTGTGCATTGCCATTGCAGCACTGTTTATATTCATTAAAAGCAGAGGAAAATGTAAAGTGTTAAGAGAAGTGATAAAAACCAACTCATGATAGATAAGAGACTTAAACCTAAGGCATGAAACTATAGGAATTTTAGAAGAAAATGTCAGTTTTAGCATTGGTGAGATTTACTATTTGCTATTAGAATATATTCTTAAACAAATGTGGTTATGTTATACATCTTTTTAATATGCATTTCTTGCTTTATGTTTTTTCAAATGACTTATGACTTGCTATTTATTTTATATTTATCTTAGACTATGGAAATGATATTAGACAAAAAGCAAATTTGAGTGATTTTCTTATTCAAGTTCAAAATGGGACATAAAGCAGCGGAGACAACTGGCAACATCAAGAATGCATTTGCACCAGGAACTGCTAACAAATGTGCAGTGCAGTGGTGGTTCAAGAAGTTTTGCAAAGGAGAAGAGAGACTTAAAGTTAAGGAACACAGTGGCCAGCCATTGGAAGTTGACAACGACCAGTTGAGAGCAGTCATCGAAGCTGATCCTCTCACAACTACATGAGAAGTTGCTGAAGAATTCAACATAGACCATTCTACAGTCTTTTGTCATTTGAAGCAAATTGGAAATGTGAAAAAGCTTCATAAGTGGGTGCCTCATGAGCTGACCAAAAATAAAAAAAATCATCGTTTTGAAGTGTCATCTTCTCATCTTGTATGCAACAACAATGAACCATTTCTCCATCAGATTGTGCTGTGTGACAAAAAGTGGATTGTATATGACAACCAGTGATGACCAGCTCAGTGGATGGACTGAGAAGAAGATCCAACTCACTTCCCAAAGCCAAACTTGCACCAAAAAAAAAAGTCATGATCACTGTTTGGTGGTGTGTTATAGGTCTCATTCACTACAGCTTTCTGAATCCCAGCAAGATCATTCCATCTGACAAGTATGCTCAGCAAATTGCTGAGATGCACTGAAAACTACAAAGCCTGCATGTGACATCGGTAAACTGAAAGGGCCCACTTCTTCTCCACGACAATGCCTCACCACACATCACACAACCAATGCTTCAAAAGTTGAACGAATTGGGCTATGAAGTTTTGCCTAATCCTCTATATTCACCTGATCTCTCACCAACCCACTACCACTTTTTCAAGCATCTTGACAACTTTTTGCAGGGAAAATGCTTTCACAGCCAGCAGAATGCAGAAAATGCTTTCCAAGAGTTTGTCGAATCCAGAAGCACAGATTTTTACGCTACAGGAATAAACAAACTTATTTCTCATTGGCAAAAAATGTCTTGATTGTAATGGTTCCTATTTTGATTAATAAAGATGTGTTTGAGCCTATTTATAATTATTTAAAATTCATGGTGTGAAACTACAATTACTTTTGCACCAACCTAATTTCAGTGCACTCCTGCATAATGCCAGTTATATTTCTTTTTAGAAGGTTATGAGTCTTTACAGCTGTGGTTGTCTACAATGGCTTCTCCTTAGAATTATTTGAAGTCTTTTAAAATTCTGATGCCCTAGACGTCTGGTTTCCTATAAGACATATAAGAGCTTAGGAGCTGCCACTTTTTCCTAATAACAACTATAAAGCTGAATAATCTGAAACATCAAAATCTCTTCTTAGATCCATGAAAGAAGTGAGGTCACAGGGAAAACATCTGCCCCTCAATTTGGAGAGACAGACAAGGGGATATAGAGAATCATAGCTTACCAAAGGAGTAACATTTGTGGGAGCCAGTGCAGGGGTTATTTACCTGAACTGTAATTAATAACTTGCTAGAGGTTCAGTGTGGAGAAGTCTGAGAGTTAAAAACTCCAAAGGGTCCTCCACACTTTTGTGAATTTTACCTCTTATTAATCTACAATGCTTTCATAGTGAATGTTGTAGGAAAATCCTCTCAGGCCTGGTCAGGAGGAGGAAAAAGAAATCATTTTTAGATACCCTAGAGAATTTGTTTCTCTTAACAGGGTGTGCCATCAACGGAAACTATTTTACCAGAATCTAACCTCTTGGACATTCATTAGAGCCCAGCCAACCTAAAGAAAGGGAAATGATGAACTCCAGCTTAATCCAGCCATCCACATGGGGGAAGGGAAATACCCAACTCCAGAATCTTCCAGCCATCCTGTTCCACATAAAGCAGAAATAAAAAATTGAGAGGCACTTGTAAAGTTCACAGCCTAGGGGCACAGGCTCACCAAAAGACTCACTTAGAAACTGAGACTTAATTATAAAACTATAGAATGCTTCCCTCTCCTCACACCTTATCACCACATTACTAAAGGCCTATTTACTGGAGTTTCTTCCAGCAGTATATTATGTTCAGCTTTCATAAAACAATTGCAAAGTATACTAAAAGGCAAAAACATAGTTTGAAAAGACAGATCAATCATCAGAATCAGACTCAGATATGGCAGTGATGTTGAAAGTATCAGACTGTGAATCTCAAACAACTCTGATTAATGTGCTTAGGGCTCAAATGCAAAAAAAAGTAGACTATATGCAAAACAGATGAGTGATGTAGGCAGATAGATGGACATTTTATGAAAGAATCAAAAAGAAACTCTACAGATAAAAAAAATAAAACAGTAATAAAGAATACCTGGATAGGGCTGAGGAAAGAATCTCTGAGCCTAAGGATACCTCAACAGAAAGCCCAAGAAATGAAAAGCAAAGAGAACAAATTTGAGTGAAAAGAACAGAATATCCAAAAACTATAGAATAACTACAAAAGTTATAATATACTGCATAATGTGAGTACTAGAAGGAGAAGAAAATAAAACAATATTTAAAACAATATGATGGAGAATTTCCACAAAATTAATGTTAGTCACCAAAACCACAGATGCAAGAAACTCAGAGAATGTGAGGATAACTGTGAGGGTGGGACCAAAAACTCTACACCTAAGCATATCATAGTCAAACTACAAGAGATCAAAAATAAAGAAAAAAATCTCAAAATAAACCAGAAGAAAAAACACTTAACCTACAAAGGAGCAAAAGTGTAGGAGAAATAAAGACTTTCTGAGACCAACAAAAATTGAACAAATTTGTGGCAAGTAGTCTTGCCTTACAAGAAATGTAAAAAGAATTAAGTTCTTCAGAGAGAAGGAAAATGATATAGGTCAGAAACCTGGATCTACATACAAAAGAAAGAGCATTAGAGAAGGAATTAGTAAAGATAAAATCTTTTAAACACTTTTTCTCATTCTTAATTGAGCCGACAGATAAAAGTTTGTTCAAAATAATAGCAAAAATGTATAAAACGATTATAGCTTATGTAGAAGTGAAATGAATGGCAACAACGATATAAGGGACAGAAGGGAGAAAATGGGAATATTTTATTATAATAAGATATTTGCACTACCTGTGAAGTGGTTTAGTGCTATTTAAAAGTGAACTTGGATTAACAGTAGGTGTATATTTCAAACTCTAAGGCAATCAATACATATAGTAAAAAAGAAGTATCACTGATATGCAAAGAAACAGGAGAAAATGGAATCATATAAAATGCTCAATTACAGCCACAAAAGGCAAAAACAAGAATTAAGACAAAAATAGGAATACAAACATGAACACCAGATAGAAAACAATAACAAATATGGCTTCTTGTGCTTGCTTCAGCTAAAATAAAATAAAACAAAATAAATATGGTACATATTAACCCAACTATGTCAATAATAGTTTTGGACATCAGTGGTCTAAATGTACTAATTAAAAAACAGATATTATCAGAGTGGATCAGAAAACAAGACCCAACTATATGATGTCTACAAGAAGTCTGATTTAAATATAAATACACATATTGATTCAAAGTAAAGGGATAGAGAAATATATACCATGCTAACGCCAACCAAAAGAAAATGGGAATGGTTGTATTAACTTCAGGTAGAGCAGATTTCAGAGCAAGGAAAGTTATTAGGGATATAGAGGGGCACTTCATATGATTAAGGGGTGAATTTTACAAGAAAATCAGAACAATTGTTAATGTGTATGTATCTAAAAACAGAACATCAAAATATGTTATGCAAAAACTTGCAGAACTTTCAAGGAAAAATAGATGAGTCCACTGTTATAGTTGGAAACTTTAACACATCTCTATCAAAAAAGGACAGATACAGAAGGCATAAAATCAGTAAGGACATAGTTGAACTCAACAGCATCAATCAACTGGATGTAATGGACATCCATAGACTACTTCACCTAACAACAGCAGAATACACATTCTTCTCAAATTGAAGTGGAACATTCACCAAAATAGACTACATTCTGAGCCCTAAAACATGCTTTAACAAATAAAAGAAAAGAAATCTTGCCATATCTACTTTCAGAACACAACCGAAGTAAACTGGAAAGCAATAACAGGTAGATAGCTGGAAATTCCTGAAATATTATTAAATAGTAGATTGTCTTGTTTCATTCAGGCTACTATATCAAAATAATATAAATGGGGAGGCTTATAAACAATATAAATTTATTTCTTACAGTTTTGGAGGTTGAGGAGTCCAGGATCAAAGCACTGGCAGATTTGGTGTCTGTTAGGAACCTAGTTTCTCATACATGGAAACTTCTCATTGTGTCATTACATGGCAGAAGGGGAAAAGGAGCTCTCATAGGTCTCCTTTATAATAGCACTAATACCATCAATGAGGGATCTGCTGCCATAACCTAATTACCTTCCCAAAGGCTCTATCTTCTAATACTATAACTTTGGGGTTTGGATTTCAACATATGAATTTTGGGGAGACACACAACATCAGACCATACCAGATATTAAACAACACACTTCTTTTATTGATACATAATATTTGTACATATTTATGGGGTATGTGTGATATTTTGTTATAAGCACAAAATATGTAAGGATCCATTCAAAGTATTTAGAGTATCCATCGCCTCAAATATTTATCATTTCTATATGTTGGAACCATTTCAAGTTCTTGCTTCTAGCTATTTTGTAATGTGAAATACACTGCTATTGAACGTTAGAACTTATAAATTCTGTCAAATTGTATGTTTGTACACATTAACCAACCTCCCTTCATCCCTCTCCACACACTTTTTTCTAGCTTCTAGTATCTATCATTCTACACTGTACCTCAAGGAGATCAACTGTTTTAGCTCCCACATATGAATGAGAACATGTTATATTTGTCTTTCTCTATCTGGTTTATTCCACTTAACATAATGACTTTCACTTTCATCTATGTTGCTGCAATAGTAAATGTGTGAATTTATTTCAGGGTTCTCTATCCTATCCTAATGGGCTGTGTTTTGTTTTGTTTTTTTATATATATCAATGCCATGCTATTTTGGTTGTAATAGCCTTGTGATATATTTTGAAGTCAGGTCAGCTTTGCTATTTTCGCTCAGGATTCTTTGGCTATTCGGGCTCTTTTATGGTTGAATACAAATTTTAGGATTGCTTTTTCTATTTATGTGAAAAATGTCATTGGTATTTTAATAACAATTGCATAGAATCTGTAGATATAGTTCAGTAGTATGCTCATTTCAATGACATTAATTCTTCCAATCCCTGAACATAGACTATATTTCCATTTGTTTGTGTCCTCTTCGATTTCTTTTATCACAGTTTTATAATTATTCTTGTAGAGATCTTTCCCTTCTCTTGTTAAATTTATTCCTAGGTATTTTATTTTATTTTATTTTTTGTAGCTATTGCAAATGGGATTGCCTTCTTGATTTCTTTCTCACCTAGTTCATTATTGGTGTGATCTTAGCTGTGGGTTTATCAAATATGGTCTTTACTATGTTGAGATACATTCTTCTTGTGCTTAGTTTGTTGATAATTTTTATCATGAAAGGAAGTTGAATTTTATTAAATGCTTTTTCTGTGTCTATTGAGGTAATTGTATAGCTCTTGTCCTTCCTTCTGTTCTTGTGATGTATCATGTTTATTGATTTGCGTATGTTGAAATATCTTTGCATACCTGGTATATATCCCACTTGATCATGGTGTATTACATTTCTCATGTACTATTGCTGGATTTGGTTTGCTGGTATTTTATTGAGGATTTTTACATCTGTGTTCATCAGGGAACATAGACCTGTAGTTTTCTTTTCTCGTTGTATCCTTGGCTGGTTTGGGTATGTTAGTAATGCTGACCTCATTGAATGAGTTAGGGAAAATTCCCTTCTCTTCAATTTTTTGAAATATTTTGAGGAGAATTGGTGTTAGTTCTTCTTTTTGTGCTTGGTAGAATTCAGCAGTGAAGCCCACCAGTCCTGGACTTTGCTTTGTTGGGAGACTTTTTATTACTGATTCAATCTCAATGCTTGTTATTGATTTTTTCAGGTTCTCTATTTCTTTCTGATTCAATCTTGGTAGGTTGTATGTTTCCACAAGTTTATCCATTTCATCTAAGTTTTCCAGTTTGTTAGTATATTGTTGTTCATAACAGTCTCTGAAAGTCTTTTTATGTATCTGTCTTATCAGTTGTAATGTCACCTTTATCATTTCTGATTGCATTTATTTGAGTCTTTTCTCTTTTTTTCTTGGTTAATCGAGCTAGCATTATATCGATTTTGTTTATCTTTTCAAAAAAATCGACTTCTCATTTCCTCGATCCTTTGTATTTTATTTTTTATTTTTTATTTTGTTTAATTCTGTTCTGATGTTTATTAATACCTTTCTTCTCCTTTTAGGTTTGGTTTCTTCTTGCTTTTCTAATTTTTGAGGTCCATCCTTAAATTGTTTTGTATACTTTCCTTTCACTTTGATTCTTCATACTTCTAGAGTTATTCCACTGATTCCTTCCCAACTGGAGCGCCTGTTGCTCCTTACCTTTGGATTTTATTTTGCTTAGATAATGACTTGTTTAGTTTTTATGCACATTCAATTTTTATTTGTATTCTGTTTCTATTTTAAATCTTTGTATTCATATTTAGTATTCTTATGTTCTTTGCTTGTTATTGTGTGTATATATGTACATACACAGTAGTATTA
The DNA here is from genome assembly GCA_004363605.1 of Indri indri. NCBI lineage: Eukaryota > Metazoa > Chordata > Mammalia > Primates > Indriidae > Indri > Indri indri. The sequence goes on from RJWJ010009510.1 coordinate 17,067, forward strand.
TACATTGTTTACATTAAATATTTTGTAATTTAAATATTTGAAATCATGGGTGTTTAAATTTTTTATGCTGCCTCTTATGGTGGCTTAATTTTTAATGTATTTTGTAATTTTTAAAATTAATCTTAATTTTGAGATAATTATAAATTCACGTGCAGTTCTAAGAAATAATACAAAGAGGTCTTCTGTGTCTATTACCCAGTTTCTTTCAATGATAGTGACTTGAAAAATTGCAGTATGATATCACAATTAGGAAATTATTATCCATACAATTCAGTGATCATATTCAGATTTCATCAGTTTTACGTGCACTTATCTATGTTTGTCTTTTGTGCCAGAGAACTTAGTTCCTTGGAATATTATCACATGTATAGATTTGTGAAATTACCACTATACTCAAGGTACAGAACAGTTCCATCAGCATAAGGATCCCTTTCCTCACCATCTCCCCATAACTATCTTCTGAAAATCATTAATGTATCCATCATCTCTATAATTTGTTATTTTATCAATGTAATGTAAATATAACAGTACAGAATATAACCTTTTGTGATAGGTATTTTTTCAGCATATTCCCATCAGATCCAATAAATAAATAGGTAAAGTAAGTGTTGAAATATAATAAGATGACATGTAACTATCCCATGAATACATTATTCACACTGCTTTTTTTCACACTTTTAAAATAAGGATAAGGGAAATATAGTATAAAATATATACAATTTGTGTGACGTCTGCCTTATACCTTAGCAAATTATCTTTAGAGGATAAGAAGAAATGCCCTTCTGTCAACCATACTTTTGAATTATATTAGATTGATAAATGCAGTCAACTAAATTTATTATGAATTTTTCTTAGTTTAGTGTCAAAATTACTGATCATATTACAAATAACTAATCCAATTGGATCTTAATTATTGATAGGTTTTTAAAAATAGGATATCTTAGACTACCAAAGTTGAAACGGTGGGTCATTAAACCCACTATTTAAACATACATATAGCATTGTATGACCATTGCTTGAGGCAAAATTCATATCTCTGTCATGTCTACTTTTGTAGCTTCCACAGTTTCATAGAAAATTCTTGATGTCTTACACTTGTATCATATTTGTGGGGGTGATAAAATGTGATTAGGTTTGTGATATTACCTGAATATCCATTATCTCAGTATTCACTTTAATTAATTGCAAAAACTTTGCCCCAAATTCACTACCTGAATATAAAATGAAATATAATCAATCTTCATCTGGGTGTGTAAATGAAAACTTTAGTTGAATTTGAGTATTTGAGTCCAAGACAAAGAATATAGTATGTATTTCAGTCTTACTTCTACAATTCTAAAAGGATAACATTTCTTGTCCATGCTTTTTAAACATGATAGACTGAAGTACTCTTCACCAAATATTCATTTTCCTTCTTGTAGCATTATAGAATTATTCATTTATGACTTTTTGACCTAAAAAATACATATCACTCAGAATGATGATTTTATTTGGCCAGTGAAATGTGAGTGGAAGTTGCAGGTACTACTTATTGCTATTATCATAAGAGTCAATCTATATTACCATGTCTTTCTTTGCTCTTCTACAAGGCAAGTAATGTACCAGACACATGCTTATATTTTCCACTTGGATCACAAATAGAAAGCAATAAGAAGGATAGCCCTAACCTACTGGTGATGAATGCTTTCAGGAGTGAATCATAATGGTTGTAATCTACTGAGATTTGGAGGTTGTTTGTTACTGCATCATAACTTAGCCTATCTTGACTAATAAAAAGATATTTTGTCGTATTGCTATTGTAAACACCTTTTCGTTAAAAGTGTGCTGGATTTTGTCAAATGCTTTTTACGCATCTATTGACACAATCATATGGTCTTTGTTCTTGCATTTATTGATGTGGTGAATTGCATTTATAGATTTGTATATGTTGAACCAGCATTGCATCTCTGGGATAAAGCCCACCTGGTCATGATGAATTATTTTTTGATGTGTTGTTGGATTCTATCTGCTAAGATTTTGTTGAAAATTATGCATCTGTATTCATGAGGGATATTTGTTTGCAGTTTTCTTTTTTTGTTGTGTCCTTTTCTGGCTTTGGTATCAAGGTGATATTGGCTTTGTAGAATGGGCTGGGGAGGATATCATCCTTCTCAATGTTGTGGAATAATTTATGCAGTATAGGTATGAGTTCTTCTTTGGAGATTTGGTAAAATGCAGGTGTGAATCTATCTGTTCTGGGACTTTATTTTTGTTGGAAGAGTTTTAATTGCTGCTCCAATTTCAGTACTTGATATTGGTCTCTTCAGGAATTCTATTTTCTCCTGATTGAACTTAGGGAGGTTGTGTGTTTCCAAGAATTTGCCCATTTTCTCCACATTTTGTAGTTTTGGGAGCATATAGAATTTAATAGTATTCAAAGATAATGTTTTGTATTTCTATGATGTCTATAGTGACCTCTCCTTTTTCATTCTGATTGACTTTATTAAAGTCCTTTCCTTTCTAGTTCTTGTCAATCTAGCAAGAGGGCTATCAATTTTGTTTATCTTTTCAAAAAACCAACTTCTGGTTTTATTGATCTTCTGTATAATTCTTTTGTTCTCAATTTCATTTAGTTCTGTTCTGACCTTAGTTATTTCTTTTCTTCTACTAGGTTTAGAATTAATTTGCTGCTCCTTTTCCAGTTCTTTGAGATAGTTTATTAGTTTATTGGTTTGTGAGGTTTCTGTCTTTTGAACGTGAGCATTTAATGCTATTAGTTTTCCTTTCAGGAATGCTTTCACTGTATGCCACTGACTTTGATCACTTGTGTCCCTGTTATTATTTAGTTTGAAGAATCTTTCGATTTCCATCTGGATCTCCTTCTTGACCCAGTAGTCATTCAGCAATAGATTGTTTAATTTTCATGATTTTGTGAAGCGGTGAGTGTTTCTGTTTGAATTGAACTCTAATTTATACCACTATGATCTGAGGAGATACATAGTATAATTTCTGTTTTTTTTTTAATTTGTTGTGATCTGATTTGTGGCCTAGGATGTGATCGATTTTCGAGAAAGTTCCATGAACTGATGAGAAGAATGTTTATTTGGCTTTATTTGGGTGGAATGTTCTGTAGATATGTGTTAGAACCATTTGTTCTAGAGCTCTGTTTAAGTCCATTATTTCTTTTCTTATTTTCTGTTTGGATGATCTGTCCAGTTCAGTCAGTGGGGTGTTGAAATCCTCAGCTACTATGAGATTACTGTTTATCATGCTATTTAGATCAAACATGGTTTCCTTTATGTATCTGGGTGCTTGTGGGTTGGGTGCATAAATATTAACAATTGTGAAGTCTTCTTGTTGGATTTTCCCTTTCACTATTACATACTGACCATCTTTGTCTTTCTTCACTTTTACTATTTTAAAGTTTATGTTGTCTGAAATAATGATTACTACCTCTGCTCTCTTTTGACTTCCATTTGTCTGGAGGTTTGTTTTCCAACCCTTAACCTTGAGTCTAGAAGCATCTTTGTGGGTTAGATGTGTTTCCTGGAGACAACAAATACTTGCCTTATAATTTTTTATCTACTCAGCCAGTCCATGTCTCTTTAGAGGACAATTCAAGCCATTCACATTTATTCAGAAGATTGATATTTGGGATAGATTTCTGTTCATATTGCTGGTTAAACTCTTATTGTTTAGTTTTACCTCTCAAGCCATTGTGGAATCCAGGTTTTGGACTTTAACACTTGATTGATTTTACTTTGGTGAGTGTCTATTAGGCTGTTCAGTGTATAATCCAGGTCTGAGTACTTCCTGCAGGGTAGGTCTGGTCTTCACATATTCCATCAGTGGTTGCCTGTCTGGGACAGTCTTTATTTCTGCCTCATAGATGAAGCTTAGTTTTTTCAAGTAAAGAATTCTAGGTTGGCCATTATTCTGTTTTAGAAAATTGAGGTTGAGTCACCAGTCACTGCTGGCTTATAGGGTTTTAGTTGAGAAGTCTGCAGTTAGTCTGATAGGTTTTAATTTGTAGGTTATCTACTATTTTCATCTTACTGCTTGAAGGATTGCCTCTTTCATGTTTACTTTGGTCAGTCTAATAATTATGTGACGTGGAGATTGCCTTTTCACGTCGAGTCTCCCAGGAGTTGTGTGTGATTCTTGTATTTGAATATATAGATTTCTGGCCAGGGCAGGCATATTTTCCTCCAGTATTCCAAGAAATAGATTTTCCAACCCTTGTGTATTTTCTTCTTCTCTCTCCACAATGCCCATAATTTTGTTGTTTGGTTTCTTTACATAATCCCACATTTCTTGTATGTTTTGTTCTCGTCTCTTGCTTCTGTGTTCTTTTTCTTCATCTGATTTTTTTAGCACATAGGCATTATATTCAAGCTCTAAGATTTTTTCCTCTGCATGATCCATTCTACTCTTAGGGCTTTCCACTGTGTTTTGAAGTTTCTTGAATGCCCCTTTCATTTCTGGCATTTTTGTTTGGTTCTTTCTTAATGTTTCAATTTCCTTTAGAAAATTTTTCATTTGTTTCCTGTATTGTTCTTGTGGTTCCTTTGTGTTGGGTTTCTATTTTCTCTTAAATTCCATTGAGTTTTCTTACAATCCATATTCAGAATTTGTCCTCCATCATTTTAATCATTTCATTTAAATTAGTATCCATTGTTGATTTCTTTTGGGGTTGATTTTTCTCTCTGATCTTTCATGTTTTCTGAGTTCTTTCACTGGTTCTTTCTCATCAGCTACTTGGTCAAGAACTGGGAGTGCTAGGACTTGTTTATGCCCCTAACTTCAAGTTCCCAAGGGGACCTTTCAAGTCTTCCTACCTTCCTTGACAGTGGTGGGAAGAGTTGCACTGGTGTTGTATTTCTTTAGAGGTATTTTAGGCAAGTTGGGTTACCTCTGACCTCTTGTCTTCACTTCTTTCCAATGGAGATTAGTGAGTTTGGTCCCCCTGCTTAAACTCCCAGGTGGCGGATCACAGTTGTGTGTATGACTCCACTGATCTCTAATAGCTTGAGATGGAGGACACTGTGTTAAGCCACGGGATTGCTCTCTCTGTCGTTGGTTGTAGATTGCATGGAAGAGCCTGTTATTGAGGCAATCTGATGCTTCTGTGTTAGTCTTTGTCCTCACGGATGGGGAATACAATGTCCTCATCTTTAGGAAGGGTCTTTCCAGCCTGAGGGTTACTTGGACGCTATTCCCCCTTAAAGTGGAGGTAAGGGCAAGACGAATCGCAGCTGTTGCCTGAAAGCCTGGGTATGTGTGCTTCTATGGTTGCTTGATATGCCATTAGGGGGAGCCACTAATATGTTATTCAGGGCTCTTTCACCAGGCTTGCAAGGCTGTTCCTGATGGGACGGGTCAATTGGTGGAATTGCTAAGGTCTCTGGGCAGGATTTTCCTTCCCTGTCTACAGACCCCACTGTTAGCAGCCTCCAGGATGTGGAGAGAAAACCCTGGAGTTATGTTCTTATTAGATGACCTAAGCCCGTCCGGCCGGCTGAATCAATGGGCTTTCAATTATTGTTCAGTGCCAAGTCTCCCCAGATTCATGCCAGTTTCACAGGGAAAGCAGCTTTTCTCGCTTTGCCCCACCTCCAAAGGCGGAACCCCCATGACCAACGTGAAAGTTGCTGGGGTAAGGGAGGATTGTTGCCCGAATACTGAGCACCCCAGCATCTGGGGATCCCACAGATGGCAGCCTCCCACTACTGGGAAACTAGCATTGGGAGGAAGCACTCAATATTAACCACTGACACAGGCCCAGCTATCTGAATCAACAGGTCATGGAAGTCCTGTGGATTCACACCAGCCGGGTAGAGCAAGCAGCTGTACTCACTTCTCCCCATCTGCAAAGGCAGAGCCTGCTGTGCCTGGTGTGAAAATCACAGGGCTGGGGGAGGGATACTTCCTGAAACCATAGCGTGCTGCAGCCTCCTGGTTGTGGACCCCAAAAGTGGCAGCCTCTCACTCGAGGAGAGCTAGCCCTGGGGGCTACTGCTCAGGAGTTGGGAGATTCCAGTTTTGTGGGCTGAATCAACAGGATGCCCACTGTCTCTTGTGTGTCACAGTACTGCAATCTCATGACTGTCCAGCAGAAGATCTTGCTCTTTCTGTCCCTCCTCGAGCCAGCCTAATCATCAGCAGTTTCCAGGGGCAGATCCCCCTTTTCAGTGTTCACCTACTTTGTTCTGGCCCTGCTGACCACCAGAGGCGAGGTGCCTATCTCCAAACTCCCTCACGCGGTCGCAGGAACTGATCTCTCAGACCAGTCCCTCCCCTTCCCAATGTAGTCCTAGTGCACAGCACCGAGGAGTTCAAAATGTTTCCCGCTATTGTCCCCTCTCCACAGAGCCTGTCGTCCTGTGACACAACTTTGCGCCAACTTCAGGCACGTCCCTGTCTCAGTGGGTGTGGAGGTCAATGGAGGAACCAGGCATCCTCTTATGGGTCAGATCCCACTGCACTCACTAGTGGGGCAGGCATGGCCATCCCACACTCTATTCTCTATTGTTCATCTCGCACTCTCCAGACTTTGCTATTGTATCTCCCATTCACCTTTTTTTTTTTCCTGTGCCATGTGTCCCATGCTATTTCTCTGAAGTTTCACAATGCTGTTCTTGGGGGGCAGTGATCCACTTGTGTGTAGCAGTCTGAGTTCTTCACTTCCTTCTCTGGGAACAGAGAGGCAGGAGGTCACCTCTATTCAACCATTTTTCCAATCCCCCTATATTCAGACCATGAATTTTAAAGCATTATAACTAGGCTCAAACATATCTTTATTAATCAAAATAAGAACAATTACAACCAACATACTTTTGCCAATGAAAAATAAGTTTGTTTATTCCTGTAGCATAAAATTCCATGCTCAGGATTCAAGGAACTCTTGGAAAGCGTTTTCTCCATCCTGCTGGTCGTGGAAGCATTTTCCCTGCAAAAAGTTGTCAAGATGCTTGAAGACGTGGTAGTCGGTTGGCAACAGGTCAGGTGAATATGGCGGATGAGGCAAAACTTTATAGCCCAATTTGTTCAACTTTCAAAGCATTGGTTGTGTAACATGTGGTTGGGCATTGTAGTGGGGAAAAATTGAGCCCTTTCTGTTGACCAATGCTGGCTGCAGTCGTTGCAGTTTTCAGTGCATCTCAGTGATTTGCTGAGCATATTTCTCAGATGGAATGGTTTCACTGGGATTCAGAAAGCTGTAGTGGATCAGATCAGCAGCAGACCACCAAATGGTGACCATGACTTTTTTTGGTGCAAGTTTGGCTTTGGGAAGTGCTTTGGAGATTCTTCTCAGTCCAACCACTGAGCTGGTCATCTCTGGTTGTTGTACAAAATCGACTTTTTCTTGCATGTCACAGTCCAATAGAGAAAAGGTTCATTGTCAGTGCGTACAAAAAGAGAAGACACACTTCAAAACGGTGATTTTTTAAAATTTTCGGTCAACTCATGAGGCACCCACTTATCTAGCTTTTTCACCTTTCCAATTTGCTTCAAATACTGAACTTACCATAGAATGATTGACGTTGAGTTCTTCAGCAACTTCTCATGTAAGCTGTAAGAGGATCAGCTTTGATGATTGCTTTCAATTGGTTGTTGTCAACTTCCAATATGTGAAGAACAGACCTACCCTGCAGGAAGTACTCAGACCTGCATTATACACTGAACAGCCTAATAGACACTCACCAAAGTGAAATCAATCAAGTGTTAAAGTCCAAAACCTAGATTCCATAATGGCTTCAGAGGTAAAACCAGCAAATTGCTGGTTTTTGCATCCAGTTCTTCCTTGGTAGGTTAGAATGTGGAAATTTCCATGTAAGAATGCACCGACTTCCATTTCTGTTACCTAAAGTTCAGCTGTTTTTTTAGTAGATACTTCCCAATTTGTGGTTTGTCTTTGTTCAATTTCCAGAGGACTAAAATAATTGTTTTTAACAATTTTTAGCCAGTTTTATAGTTGTTTTTATGGAAAAGGTTTGTTAACCTCTTCTCTTTTTCTTAGCTGGGTATCATACCTTCTCTTGTTATTTACTTTTTCATTTTCAATATATAAAATATAAAATACAGTCTGCTATGTTTGTGATTGGTGAGAGAAAATAATTTGAAATTTATTTATTTTATAAATTCTTAATTGTTATAGTAACTAACACCAAGAAATCAGCTTTAAACACATGGCCTCACCATTTTCTTTAAATTGCTGTCCTTCTATTTGTTTCCCACTCAGATGTAACTTCTACATCAGATTCATATTTTATTATTTTCAAGCTGTGCTTTTTTGAGCCCTGGTTATCATAGGAGCTGCTTCATAGGTGGTCATTAGGTAATAGTTACTCTGAATTGCTAAGCAGTTGGATTACTGGTCCTCACTCCTCAAATCAGAATAACTGAGTCTCAGTAGGTTTTATATGCTCACATAACATTTTATTTGAAGAAAGAGTAGTATGCCTTTGAAAATATTGCCTCAAAGAAATATACTAATGGTTTATTTAATTGTGAGACATGAACTTTCATAATCACTTCAGTGGCTCTTTATAATGACTCTTGTTATTGGTCCTGAGACTAAATATCTGTTCCTAGTAAATTCAAGTAGAATTATAAAAGAAAAAAATAAGGGCAGTTTTACCTGCCTCATCTCATTAAATAGAACTTGCTGCAAACACTTAGATACTCTTTGTGCTTATTAAATTCTCAAAGAAAAACAGGAGGCTTTATTAAGTTACTCTCTGTAAAATTGATTGCTCATTACTCTAAATCAAATTAGAGCTACATCAGAATATTTAACAGTATTTATGCCTTAATTTGGTTCACTAATCTCTCATGCATTTTTATAAAAATAATATAAACATGCATAATTAAATTATATAACATGGTTTAAACAAGATGAAAAAATGAGTATGAAAAATATCTTCTGGGTGAAGAATAGAAAATGACAAGGCTTTCATTTTTACTCAGCTAGTTGAACTGTATGTTAGGGATAAAACATAAAATCTGTTATGGAATCTTTATGTGATGGTCTTTAACATAATGTATGTGTTACAGTCTTGATTTAGTGACTTTTGAGGTAAAAATATTTTTATTTATGTTTTCATTTGGAGTGTTCTAATAAGCTTACACAGAGAAAAAAATACAATTCCCTTTAAACTTTAATCTAAATTCTTGATTGAATCAGAGTTTCTTATAATTAAAATGATGGTTTATTGAGGTTTATGAAGGAAAGCCATTTTTTTCTTCTTTGTTTCTCTTTTCTCAAATCTGGGATGTGTTAATACCATCTTTGGAAAAAGAATTAAAAAACATCCAACTCTATGAAGGTAGAAGCTTTCATGGCTGGGTTTTCATTCTGAGTATCACTTGGAATTGTTCAAAACTAAATGTATGTGCTGATTAACATTCCTACTTTTTAGGTGTCACAATTACCTCAGAATATGGTCATTTATTATTAAAAAAAGATGATTTAAGAAAAATAGGGATGACTGAATACATGATGGTAGTTCGTTCCTTCTAGTTTAGAGAGTGGTTCTCAAACTTTGGTACATAAAAGAATAATATGGCATGCTTATTAAAAACACAGTTTTCTGGGGTTTCTTGTTAGAAGATTTCTAATGAATGGGTTTGGAGCCTGGAAGCCTGCTGTTTTGACAAGCTCCCAAGAAATTTTCTTTATATTTGTTGTCTTCCAACCCTGTTTTGAGAACCACTGGTTTCGAATCAATTGAAAGTATTCTCTCATAATGCTAATAAAAAGGAGTATTGCCTTTCTTTATGAATCAGTGGAAGAAACTTGACTCATTTTATGGGTGACTCAAGGCTAATTTGGGTCAATAATTTCTCCTTTTTACAATATTTATTGAGTTCCTAATATGTGCCAGGCAACATTGCAAGGTTGTAGATATAGCAATGAATTATAAAAAAGATAAAAATATCCACCATTGTAGAATTTCATTGTAGTCAGAGGAGCTAGACAATCAACAATAAAGACATAATAAACATGGAGATTTTATAATGTTGGAAGATGTTAAAGGATCTGAAAATAACAAAATAAAATAGGGAAAGAGAATAAAAGTGTTGAGGTAGAAGTAAAAATAAAATGAGAGTCATCTGAGAAGGTCTCGTTAAGGTGAATTTTAAGTAAAGACTTGAAAGAGATTAGGGAGTGACCCATGTTTATTATCTTGAGGAAAAGTATTCCAGGCAGAAGAAAAAGAAACAACAATGACTGGGAGTCAAGATGTATTTTGGCATATTCTAAAAATAGCAAAGGTGCTTTTGTGGATGATTGAACAAAGGGGATCAGAGTGAACAAGGTGGAGAAGATTGGAGATGAGGTCAGAAAGTAACGAATTAAGAAAGATGGAAGATCATGTAAGGTCTTATTGGTCACTGTGAGAACTTGGTCTTTTACTTGGAGTTAGTTGTGACACTACTGATGGGTTTTGAGCAGGGAAATGATGTGATGTGATCTGCCATATTTTAATAAGATCCCTCTAGCTGCTACTTTGAAAATACATTAAAAATGTGGGAGAATGGGTGAAAGCAAGGAGATGAGTTATTCCATGGTAAAACCTCCAGATCTTATAAGGATATGTTGGAATTAATAAGCATTAATATCATGATTCCCATTCCATCTTGTAGTTGCAATTCAAATTAGTTAACCAAAGTAAAATTCAAAGTAAGAATTTCTGGGACTAAGTATGTTAGATAATGTATGATGCTGTTTTCAGCACTATGAAAAATCTAAGCTTAAAATAATCCTTCACATTAGCCTAATTCTGAAACACCTAACCACTGGCATATTACATAGTTTTGCACACAAAATACATACTGATGGACAATTTTGCTAATTGCCACTGAAAAATATCTTCACATGATAGGACTACAATCTCAACCTAAATTTGACAGGCTTATGCCATGCAAGATAGCTATTATCATCACAAGGTTAATAACATTTCAGTAACGTCATTAAGTCTCAGGATTATGTGGTTCAGCATCTGAGCCTGCAGAGATGAAGTCAACATCAAAACCACTACAGCCTTGAAATGACTTCATTGAGTTGCAATGCAGATGGATTGATTCCAGTACCGTAAAGTCAACATAGTTGAACACCGGCTACATTGCAATCTTCATTACTGTGGTCTGGATCAAGTTGTGATGAAGTCATTTCCCTTGACTTTAGTACTTAGAAAACCTATAGGGTGATCTCCTTGGACTTGACTTGAGAGCAGCCTTCCATTCCCCTAACCACCAAGTAAATTGACTTTTATCAGTTGCACATGGATATCTATGATTTGGAAGAGTTTCAAATGAGATCCATATGGTTTGTGGCACTCTACGTTCAAACATTTGGATGCATGAAATGAGATTCATTTTTTGGCACAGGTGATGGAATTAATAACAAATGATATAACATTCAATGTGAACATCTACAAATGAAGAGAAGCACTAGGTGAATGTAATTTTAATAATGCTTCTTTCCCCTTTGTAGTGGAGCCACGGCTTTGCAACATCCTTCCTATCATTCAGATTCCAAATTCTCAAAAACAATTGGTGTAGGGAACATGTTTAAAATTCCACACTGACCAGTTAAATTCAGGGAATAAAGGATACAATTAAAATTAGCATCATAGTAAATACAGAATATCATAATTTTGATTTATAGGTAACATGTTTTAAGTTCTCTGAAGATTTGCAGTTTTGTGATGTCAAGCCTAAATTAAAGCATATAAACCTCAGCTGGACAAACTCATTTTTCAAGAATATTGTTTTTGTTAATAGCCGTAAACAGCAACATTTTCATGTACCTTCCATACTATTTCTTTTCTATTGGAGAAAAAATTTAAATGGCCTGTAAACAAAGTAAATAGACATATTTTAAGTGTTCAATCATCTATGCATATTACCCTAAACATTAAAAAACACAGTTCATATGATTTTTTTAACATGGAAATTTGAGAGGAAAAGATCGTACAGTGTGATACAAAATTATCTGCCTCTTTTATATTAAAACCTTAACTTTGAACATTAGCTGTAAGAATGCAGGCATTTCCCAGGTCTCCAGTTCACATAGCTGCTTTTGGAATGCATGTGTTTATATGAACATAATTGTACATAATTTAACCTACTAAATTCTGAAAATTTATTTCTATTGTTAATGAAAAATATCATAGTATTATTAGTTTGCTCCTATACCAACAATATGAGTTAGTTACTACTATAGTCCTCATTTTTTAAATGAGAAAAATAAAACTCAGAGGTTACTTAACTTGCCCAAGGTTAAATAGTTGGTATATCACAAAGTCAGGGTATGAAACGAGGCAGCTTGTAACGAGCCTGTTTTACTTAATCACTATGTTACAGAATGTATTCATATATTTATGCATTATGTACCTTGCCAAAAGCCTTCATATAATTATCATCCTATCAAATAGTTTCCCTTTTCTTCAATAATAGTAAATCTTGACTTATTTTACAGTCAAAAGCAGCATATACACATGATCTTGAGACTAATTTGCATAATCTTTTGATTCCACTAAAATTGCTTGCAAATCTCTAAATGTTGGCAGTCAACTAATTTCTATGTGCTGTAGTTTATGTGTCCTTAATGAGAATACTAACACTTACTTATTCCACATTTATGTTGCTGGGGGGAAATCAATGTTTTAGTGACTATTCTACCAATTTCACAGATTGATTATTTTCCAGTTGATTATTTCAAACTTACTTGGTCAAGCAATAAATGTTTACTAAGCACCTATTATATGCTATACATTGCATCAGTTATTAATATAATGCATAATACAATGACAAAAGAGATGGTATCACATTCTTGAAGGATCTGAATGTTCAGAGAGATTACACTTCAATGAAAACATATCTGTGATATAAAGAAGACTCTGAAATGTGCTAAAATAGAGGCACAAAATGTTTTCTGTGGGTTCAGAAAAGAAAGATTAGATTTAGATGGGTTGATAAGGAATGAGTTCTATTGAAAAGATAGTATTTGGGCAGAAAGTTGAAGGACAGATAAGATTGAGAGGCAGAAATAGGGGAAAAGACCATTCCATTTGGAGGGAGCAACATGAGCAAAGGTATAGAAGCAATAAAAAAGTGCAAACTCTGTAGAAATGGAATTAATCTAATCTAATTGTAACATAGTCCATGTGAGAAGGAGCAATGGAGAAATTAAATTGGAAAGGCAAACTGGGCCTTGAATGCCATCCTATTGTGTTTGGACTTTATTTTTAATCAATAAGGTATTATTAAAGAGTTTTGAGCAGAAAATGATATAATTAAAGCTGTGTTTTAGAAATTAATCATCTTCAATTTGGTTGTCATAGTGACTGCAATAACTGAATCACATGTGGGTTTGTTTTTTTTTTTGCCATGAATAAGAATGGATGGGATCAACCAATATGCAATTGAGCCATTGTTTATTATTAAACTACAATAACAGAAGCCCTCTGACAAAGGCAGTCGCATTGTGGAAATTTGACTTTCCATGTCTTTGAAACACAAAAATTGAAGTATAATTGGAATCACTTTAGCTATAAAATCTACTTTTACAGTTGTTTACCTATGTTTGCCCATGTAAAACCTGTAACTTATTGTATTTACCTGTGTATTTTTGTCACATAATAGGCTGTATTGATATGATTCTAAACATACATATTATAATCCTTGTATTTAAACCTCACATTCAACTTTTCTAAATGGTTTTGTACCTATAGATATTTGATAACCACAACATCCCTATGAGGTAGACAGGCAGGCATGATTACTGTCAGTTCAATAGTCAAAGAAATGGAGACTTGAAGAGGGTAAGGGGCTTGTCGGAAGTCATTTAATTTATTGCTATTAGGGCTGGGGCAAAGGTCAGATCTTTTCTCTTTGAGTCCAATTCTTTTTTCATTGCATGAAAACGATGCTCCCTCTAGTAGAAAAGCACACACTCTTCAGTACATTTACAAATATGTAAAGTCCTAATACAAACCAATTCTCGAATGTTTAATGTAGCATAAACAAAGTTAGTTGAATGAATTTTTTTCCCTTACCTGGGATATTTAGATATCTCAGGGACATAGCTTTACTATGTACTTTTCATAGCTCATTTCACAGCATCATTTGAGGATTTAACTATTGAAATCACCATGGAAAATTAGCCGTGACAAGTTAGAATGAATCAACATTATGCATAATAGAATGGATATTGAACAACTTTATAGTTGTCTTGATTGGACTAAATAATCCTTTTCATGTGATTTTTCTGACTTATCCAGAGTAGCCGTCTTCATTTCTCAAGGGATCTGTATAATTGTTAAATCTTCAGCTAATTTTGTACTATATGGACACATTTAAAGTTGCATTTTATGGTCTGCATGCAGTAAAAAAAAGCCACATATCTTTGAATAAAATAACTGACATAAACTGTGAAATTGGTATGAAAAATGAACCAATGTGGCATTCTTTCTTTTAGAGGACTGTGTCCACATGCTAATAGGAAAATAATCTTTGACATCTTTCTCTGGCAGTGGTTTCAAAGCAGCTGGTTTGACTGTAGAATGACACCTAGTACCAGGCAACAAAATTGTAAAGGAGTTGAGGTTTATCTCTCTAACTTATCTTCTATGTCCTTTATCCCTTTATTTCAGGGTCTCTTTTTCCCAGGGACCCATTAGTCTCAGGCTGTCTCAATCCAAACTGGCCTTAACAATTCATTTGCTTTCAGTTAAGAACTGGATGTTTTTCCTCTCAGAACTATCTGTTTTTAAACCAGAATCTAAAATTTCAGTCATCACAGTGCAGAGATGTTCCACTAATTAATTAGCACAAATGATACCGAGTGTATGATTAGATGTGGGTACTGCAATATCAAAGTAAAAATGCCCTGAGTATGACATCAATTTCTATACAATAAGACACCATCATCCTAGTCTTATATGAGTGTGCACATGTCTTTAAATCATCATGCATGTTTGCTCTCTGATATTTATACCAGTGGTGAAAGCAATTGGCTCAGTGAAAGCTATCAAACTATTAAGCCATTAAATAGAATTTTCAAGAACCTGGACTCTGACCTTTATGCTGATACATGACCGCTATCTCTAATTCCCAGCTTATTTACACTCTATGGATTTACACTTTCTGTCCCCCACTTCCTATTTGTTAACCACTCATTTGAGGACCAATTACTGGTCTAGCTGCCCAATCAAAACAATGCCTCTTGGACTCTGTATAAAGCCTGGTGTTCTGTTGTTTCTCTCATTACCTGTTTGGATTATACCCTGAGTTTGCTTCTGACACATTGCAGAATACCTGGAGCAAATCTCTTTGCTCCTTTGGTGGAATTCAAATAGTTTCTCTTGAGTCTGACAAATGGGTAGCATAGAATACAGTGAGAAAATGTGTATATGTTTTTGTTCAATTATATTTTATATGTTGATAAATAATTGTGCTGCTCCAAGGTGCCACATTTTTTTCCTTGGTTTTGGACTGTTTAGAAAAGTACACTGATAGGAAAGTAGCCTCAGTTACTTTGTGCCTGGTTTCAAGGAATATACAGCCCCTGTTGCAACTCAACCATGGTCAAATATTTGTAATTTAATTACTCAACCCATGGTCTGTGATGACTACTTATTGCTCAGAAAATCCCTACAATTCTCCTCTTATCTTTGCCCTAACCTAGCAAGTAATATCAATGAAGAACTTGAGTAGACAAGGCAAAAAACTATAATATTAGAGTTTTCAACATGTTTGAGTATTCCATCTTTGAGGCAGTTGAATTATCATTGTCAGAAGGTAGGTGTATGGACAGAGTGAGTTTTATGAAGGATTTTAAATATCTAAGCAAGTCAGTAACATGTTAATATAGTTGATGCCTCAGAATCCATTTTTAAGCCCAACATAAGTTGTTTGAAACCCAATTGTACCCCATCACCTTTGGCCTAGTTAAAACTACCATGTGGTAGTTTGTGATATGACCCACTTGTTCCTCATCTCATTGACCCAAAAGCCAATACACCATACAGCTTCTGATCACAATAAAACCTGATGGCAAACACCAGAATCACGCAAATAAATTACCCTTTTGTGTGTGTTTTCTTTAAATTAGCCAGTCCACACCCCCCTTGGAAAAGCCTAAGGGATAACATGCAGGACCTTAATAAAGCCGTAGTTTTACAGGTTCTCTCTGTCTTTCTCTTTCTCTCTCCCCTACTCCACCCACTGGTTGAGTTCCCTGCCACCAACAGACTTCTTTTTGGTCCTTGTGGGCACCCCTCTCATGAATCTGGGAGGTAAAATTCTTCTTTTACTTCACGTGTTTTGTTGTGCTGCCTCCATTATGTCTCACCTGACCAACACACCCAAACCTCATTCTCCTCTTGGTCATGGTTCTCCTAGAAAGTGGCTATCTTGGAAGAAGTAAAGTGGACACTGGTAAAACAAGAGCCACAAGGACATCTGCTGGCATAAACAAGTTTAGTGTAAGAGGGATAGCTCTTGATGGGTTAGACACTTAGTCATCAGGCCATCCACCATGATAAAGAAGTATCCTATGAAAAGCACACTGTAAATATCCACAAAGACATCCCCTGGAACCCCGTGAAGGCAGGACTAGAGCTTATAGCAACTCTCCAGAGAGAGACTTCAAGACTGAATTAGAAGAAAATACAGCATATATTATATAGTGCAGAAGGATAGCATGACTTCAGTATAAAATGGTTTTATATTAATCAACGTTTTTCTGTGTCAACTCAAATTTTCTTTTATATACTGGGGTTGGGTTTGGGAGTGGAGGTGGGATTTATTATTTACTTTTGCTAGTTATTTGAGGTTACTATATAGAATACATGCATATTTCATTCATTTTTACATCTTCATCACCTATTTGAACATTATATGTTTATGGCAAAGGCTGTTACTTATCCCCCACTGTTTATTCTGCTCTTTTTCCATTTTAATAAAACCTATGTTCTGTCTGTTTAGAAAAAAAGACATTTCCCAGTCTCCTTTGCAGATATACATGGTCATGTGACTAAACTCTGATAAAAATGGTTATAAGTAGGAAATGCTAGGTGACAGCTTCCTTAAAAGAAAGCCAAAACACACCTTTCATTCTTTATTCTTCTTTGTCCCCTCATCATTTCTGCTGGCTAGAATGCAGAAATGATGGCTTCAGGATGGAGGCCATATGCAGTGAAGGATTAGTATGAAAGGATCTTGGTCCTTGTTAGACTTCATGAATCACAGCTGCCATTGGCAACCTAGGACTATATATAGTCATACTTTCACAGAAGAGACAAATAAACCCCTAACTTACTTAAGCCACTATTTTTGAAGTCTCCACTACTCAACTTAATCCTAATTGACTATAATAAATGTTGGTGTGTATCTCATATACAGTTGAACTACTCAACTGTTTTCACCATAATTTTAGGAAGTACAGTTGACTCTAGAAGAATGTGGGGGTTAAGGATGCGAACTCCCCGTGCAGTTGAAAATCATGTATAACTTTCAACTCCCCCAAAACTTAACTACTAATAGCCTGCTGTTGACTGGAAGCCTTACCAATAACATAAGTAGTCAATTAATACAGATTTTGTATATTATATACTTTATTCTTTCAACACAGTAAGCTAGATAAATGTTCTTAAGAAAATCATAAGGAAGAGAAAATGTACTTACTATTTATTAAGTAGAAGTGAATCATCCTAAAGGTCTCCATTCTCATTGTCTTCACATTGAATAGACCGAGGAAGAGAATTAAGAGGGGGGATTGGTCTTGCCGTCTTGAGGAAACAGAGATGGAAGAGGTGGAGGAGGTGGAAGGGAAGAAAGGAGAGGCAGGCACACTCAATGTAACTTTTATTGAAAAGATTCACATATTAGGTGGGCCTGTGGAGTTCAAACCCATGTTGTTCAAGGGCCGACTGTATAGTTTACTATTTAATAGCAAAGATTCTGAAGTTAAGCCAGCTGGGGTCAAATTCTAGCTGTGGTTTTGCTAGCAAGTTGCTTACCTTCTCTAAACCATAGTTTCCTCATCTATTAAAAAAGACATTTTAATAGTATTTTTTCCTCTGAGGTGCTCTGAAAATGAATAAAACAATGAATATAAAGGGATTCTGCATAGTAAGCTTGATAATCATTACATACCAGTAGTATTGGTTTTCTACACTGTTGCTTTAAAAATTCTGGAACTCTCGCCATTGTACAGAAGAATCACGGTAATTGCTTTGCTGGAAAGAAAAAAAAAATAGTTAGAATGCTAATTTCTAAATATTCTGGTACCATACCTCTTGACACATCTTGTTTGTGAAGAGTTTTTATTAAAGCCTTTTAAAAACCATTTAAGGGTCCAAGTGTTTTTCCTTTTGTACTTGATTACATGTTTTTAATAGACATTGTAGAATTAACTCAAATGTTGGAATTTAAATTCGAAGTTGTATGAAGGAGACCCCAAAAGCAATCACAGCAACAACAAAAATAAATAAATGGGACCTGATCAAATAAAAACCTTCTTCACAGCCAAGGAAACTATCATTAGAGTTAATAGATAACCTACAGAAAGGGAGAAAATATTTGCATGCTACACATCCTATAAAGAAAGGGCTGATAACTAGAATCTGCAAGTTAGGTTGGTGCAGAAGTAATTGTGGTTTCAGACCATGAATTTTAAATCATTATAACTAGGCTCAAACACATTTTATTAATCAAAATAGGAACCATTACAATCAACATATTTTTGCTAATGAGAAATAAGTTTGTTTATTCCTGCAGCATAAAATTCCATGCTTCAGGATTCAAGGAACTCTTGGAAAGCATTTTCTGCATCTTGCTGGTTGTAGAAGCATTTTCCCTGCAAAAAGTTGTCGAGATGCTTGAAGAAGTGGTAGTCGGTTGGCAAGAGGTCAGGTGAATATGGCAGATGAAGCAAAACTTTGTAGCCCAATTCATTCAACTTTTGAAGCATTGGTTGTGCAATGTGTAGTCGGGCATTGTCTTGGAGAAGAATTGAACCCTTTCTGTCGACCAATGCCAGCTGTGGGCATTGCAGTTTTTGGTGCATCTCATCGATTTGCTGAGCATACTTCTCAGATGGAATGGCCTCGTTGGGATTCAGAAAGCTGTAGTGGATCAGACTGGCAACAGACCACCAAATACTGACCATAACCTTTTTTTTTGGTGCAAGTTTGGCTTTGGGAAGTGCTTCTCAGTCCAACCACTGAGCTAGTCATCACTGTTTATCATATAAAATCCACTTTTCATCACATGTCACAATACTACTAAGAAACAGTTTGTTTTTTGTTGTGTACAAGAAGAGTAGATGACATTTCAAAATGATGATTTTTTTTGATTTCCAGTCAGCTCATGAGGCACCCATTTATCGAGCTTTTTCACCTTTCCAATTTGTTTTGAATGTTGAAGGACTGTAGAATGGTCCAGGTTGAGTTCTTTGGCAACTTCCTGTGTAGTTGTAACAGAATCAGCTTCGATGATTGCTTTCGATTGGTTGCTATCAATTTCTGATGGCCGGCCACTGTGCTCCTAATCTTTAAGGCTTTCATCGCCTTTGCAAAAACTTCTTGAACCAACACTGCACTGTACGTTCAATAGCAGTCCTGGGCCAAACGCGTTGTTGATGTTGTGAGTTGTCTCTGCTGCTTTACGACCCATTTTGAACTCAAATAAAAAAATTACTGGAATTTGCTTTTTGTCTAACGTCAATTCCATGGTCTAAAATAAATATAAAATAATCAGCAAGTCATAAATCATTAGCAAAAAACATAGAGAGAAGTGTGCATTAAAATGATGCATAACATAACCACATTTATTTAAGAATATATTCCAATATCAAATGGCAAACTTCAACAATGCTAAAACCACAATTAGTTTTGCACCAACCTGTTAGAACTCAGGAAATTCAACAAGGAAAAAATCCAACAACCCCATTAAAAAGTGGGCAAAGGACATGACCGGAAATTTTCAAAAGAAGGCAGACAGACTAATGGCCAGCAAACATATAAAAAAGTGCTCAACATCTCTAATCATTAGGGAAATGCAAATTTAAACTACAATGAGATATCACCTAACTCCACTGAGAATGGCCTTCATCAAAAAGTCCCAAAATAACAAATGCCGGCATGGATGTGGAGAGATTGGAACACTCTTATACTGCTGGCAGGACTGCAAATTAGTACAATCCCTGTGGAAAGTAATTTGGAGATACCTCAAAGAGCTAAAAATAGAACTACCATTTGATCTAGCAATCCCATTACTAGGCATCTATTCAAAGGAAAAAAAAAGACATTCTATAATAAAGACGTCTGCACTCAAATGTTTATAGCAGCACAATTCACAATTGCAAAAATGTGGAAACAACCCAAGTGTCCATCGATACATGAGTGGATTAATAAAATGTGGTATATGTACACCTTGGAATACTACTCAACTACAAAAGACAATGGTGAACTAGCACCTCTTATATTATCCTGAATAGAGCTTGAGCCCATCCTTCGAAGTGAGGTATCAGAAGGATGGAAAAACATGCACCGCATGTACTCACCATCAAATTGGTACTCACTGACCAACACTAAGGTGCTCACATGGTAGTAATATTCATTGGGTGCCAGTCAGGTGGGTGGTTGCAGGGGTAAACCCACGATTAATGGAAGTGGAACACACTGTGTAGGGTAAGGGCATGCTTGTAGCCCTGGCTTGGGAGACACAAATGCATTACATGTAACCAAAATGTTTGTACCCCCATAATATCCTGAACTAAAAAAATAAAAATAAAAGTAAGATATATTATTCCTCTGTTCAAAATGCTGCATTTTTTCCTCATTTCACTAAAAGTAAAACCCAAAGTCATCATGATAGCCTACGAGGTTTTACATTGTGTACTCACCCCACCCTCTCCACATTATCTTTCTGATCTCATTTCTTATTACTTTTCTTTGCACCCACTATTCTCCTTACTCCTCTCTGGACACATTAGGACTGCTCCCACATCAGGTCTTTTGCACCATCTGTCTGGACTACTCATTGCCAATATATCTTCATGACTCTTTACCTCACATCCTTCATATTTTTGTTTAAATGATACCTTTTCAGTTCTTCTTTGATCTTGCTATTAAAAATTGCATTTCCCCATCCACATTTACGATAATTTTTATCTTGTTCTATATTTGTCCATATCATTTATCACCATATAATGTACTGAAATCCTTTATACAACTCATCTTTGTAACTATGTTACTCCAAATGTAAGCTCTGTGAAAATGTTTTATATTTCCTTTGATCATATGTCTCCATCCCCTAAAATATTGCCTTAAACAGATTAGCTCATTAATAATATTTAGTGGAATGAAATAATACATGTCTAATAGAGAAAATATTAGTGCCTACATTGTAGGATTTCTATAAGGACCAAATAAAATAAAGCATGTGAATTGCCTGGCATTCAAAATCTGATAATTATTATCATTATAATAGTTCATGTAACTTCAGGGATTCCTGATATCTTCAAATATACTCCTCCTTCTTTGTTATTTGACGTTTTCTCATAATAGATACTTTATATACTATGTACATTTATTATATAGTCTTTGCTATATATCAAAATACACACACCCGTAAGTGGGATAAAATATTAAGACTTACCGTTGATTAACATTATAATGTGAATGGCTAGGGAGGAATCTTCAATCTAAGAGAGAGCTTCTGTGTCTAGTGTCTACAGTAAAGAGTGTGAAGGCCATGCAAGTCTGTAACATTAGGAAAGAGAAGCCTCAAAAAGGGCAGCCATGAGCTGTTGCTAACATTTAACTGCATGTTTTTTATTGCTTCTACTATGAGATATTATGGAGATAATTTCAGGTACTTACCATTTTGGGAAGAGTTACATCTCAAATACATGAGCCTAGATAATAGAAATATTCTTAGTAGGCAGTCATGAAAGAGAAGGCACAGATATTAATGTGGTTAAAGCAGCAATGACTTACCAGTTCCAAATAACTGGAGTCTTCCTTTGAGTAATTACTTTGCTTTCATCAACAGTGAGTAACAGCCCCAGGAACTTTTCTGGAGATCCTGTCAAATGCAAAAGCTTCTATGTTGATAGTATGCAAAACAACTCTGCAGGACGTTTTATACTCAAAAAAGTACATGCTATATAAGAACACATACTTTTTAAAAATAAAACCCACTAAAAAAAAGCCTAACTGATGGCAAACAAGGAACCCAATCTCTAATATTTTCATGTTCTCCATGTTAAAGAACGCACAGAGAAAACAGATGTCCAGTTCTCCTTTGACACCACCTTTCGCCTAGGTTAACACCAGCCAAAAAAATAAAAGACATTTAGAGATTTACATAGCAGTTTCATTTTATTGCACATAAAACAGCTTATTGTGACCAGCTCTTCATTGGAAAATTTTTTTTTTTTTTTGAGACAGAGTCTCACTCTCTTGCCTGGGGCGAGTGCCGTGGTGTCAGCCTAGCTCACAGCAACCTCAAACTCCTGGGCTCAAGCAATCCTACTGTCTCAGCCTCCCAAGTAGCTGGGACTACAGGCATGCGCCACCATGCCCGGCTAATTTTTTCTATACATATTTTTAGCTGTCCAATTAATTTCTTTCTATTTTTGGTAGAGACAGGGTCTCACTCTTGCTCAGGCTGGTCTCGAACTCCTGAGCTCAAACGATCCGCCCGCCTCGGCCTCCCAGAGTGCTAGGATTACAGGCGTGATTCATTGGAAATTGTATAAGCTTTACTATCCAATTTAGTATGCAGTTCAGGTGAATTATGCAGGTTCCAAAGCCCTGCTATGCAATAATATTTTCTGTTGCACTTTAACACCTGGAACAAGATAGGTATGTTCTGGTCATGAGGAACCCTTGATAAAACTCCTTAAAGAAGTAATTAATCTGATTAAAATGTTTGAAACATGGCTTAGAAAAAAAAAAAAAGCCAAAAAAACATGACTTAGGGAAAGGAAGCAGGCAGTAGTTATCAGGAGGAATGGTGACTCTTTCTCACCATTTCCATTTCCCATTTCTTTATAAAGATCATGCAAGAGGAAGACTCAATCCTTAACAAATGCAGTTTTTTAAAAAGTTTTTTTTATTATTATTTGGGGTGGTGATGTTGCAGGTGCCACTGAATCACATATTGTATGTAAATGCAGCAATTATTAAAGTCCTGTTAATCTCTGGTAGTAATTGCATAAATTATTTCTAATTAAGTTACACTCCCATGTCTCTGACTTCTAGGTTGGCCTTATGAATAAGGAGGACATATATCTTGGATAGCTCTGGAAAATCCTGATTTATGATTACTACAAGTCGACTAGAACCTATTAATCTTTGTAAGACCCTGCCCGTTATCAAATGATTTTAAATTATATGATCTCCTGGTATGGAACCACAATAGTTTCTGGACCCCAACGTTTTTCTAGAGCTATTTGAGTTATAGCTGTATGGCATCAAGTTAATAGTTCTTGGAAGTAAAGTCCTAAAATATCTGCCTGTATCAGTTCTGCCCTTGTAAATAACATCAGAAACTTTATTACTCTGTGCTGCCAATATTTTTCTCTTAATTTTATAACATTCGCTCATTTTATTCCCCTTTCTGCCTAAGATATATGAGTGTATATCTAATTGTCTATAACATTTATTTGAAAGAAAAGCACTTATTTTTAATTTAAAAATGTTTGCAATTATTTCCCAAATATTTTAGTTAGAATTTTACATTCACAAGAAACCATTTTTTTTAATATTTTTCCTTTTTACTTGACACATAATAATTATATATATTTATGGAATACAAAGTGATATTTTCCTATATATATACAATGCATAATGATCAAATCAGGATAATTATTGTATCCATCATCTCAAACATTTATCATTTTCTTATGTTGGAAACATCCAAAATATTTTTTTCAGCTTTTTAAAAATATACAATAAACTGTTTTTAACTATACAGTGCTATAAAACACTAGAACTTATTTCTCCTATCTAGCTGTAATTTTGTATTCATTAAGCAACCTCTTTTAGTCCTCCTCTCCCCACTAATCTTATCAGCCTCTAGTACTCTGCTTCTGTGAACTCAAAATTATTATTATTATTGTTTTTTTTGAGACAGAGTGTTGCTCTGTCACCTAGGCTAGAGTGCCATGGTGTCAGCCAAGCTCACAGCAATGTCAAACTCCTGGGCCCAAGCGATCCTACTCACTCAGCCTCCCGAGTAGCTGGGATTACAGGTGTGCGCCACCACGCCCAGCTAATTTTTCTATTTTTAGTAGAGATGGGGTCTTGCTCTTGCTAAAGCTGGTCTCAAACTCCTGACCTCAAGAGATCCTCCCGCCTCAGCCTCCCAGAGTGCTAGGATTACAGACATGAGCCACCACGCCCAGCCAAACTCAACATTTTTTAACTCCCACATGAGTGAGAACATGTGGTACTTATCTTCCTGTCCACCCTGATGTCTTTCACTTAACTAATGTACTACAGGCTCAACCATGTTGCCATGAATGACAGGATTTCATTCTTTATTATGTCTGAATAGTATTCCATTGTGTGTGTACATACACACACACTAAATTTTCTTTATTCATCTATTCATAGACATTTAGATTGATTTCATATATTGACTATTATGAATAGTGACTCAATAAACATCAGAGTGCAGATATCTCTTCAATATACTTATTTCCTTTCCTTTGCATAAATACACCGTAATAGGATTGCTGGATTGTATGGTATTTCTGTTTTTAATTTTTCTAGAAAACTTCATAGTCTTTTCCACAATGGCTGTACTAATTTGCATTTCTACCAGTAGCATATAAGAGTTCCTTTTGTCTGAATCCTAAAAAGCATTTGTTACTTTTTGTCTTTTTGATAATACCATTCTGAGGTGAGATATCTCATTGTGGTTTTGATTTGCCTTTCCCTGATGGTTGGGGATGTTGAACATTTTTTCATATACTTCTTGGCCATTTGTATATCTTCTTTTGAGAAATGTCTATTCAGACTTTTTTTGTTATTAACAGATTATTAGGTTTTTTTGCTGTTGTGATGTTTGAGTCCTTTATATATTCTGGATACTAGTCTTTTGTTAGATGTTTAGTTTGAAAATATTTTCTCCCGTTTAACAGATTGTCTCTCTACTGTTGATTGTTTTCTTTGCTTTGCAGAAGCTTTGTAGTTTGATATAGTCTGATTTGTCTAATTTTACTGTTGCTGCCAATATTTTTGAGAATATGTGGTACTTATCTTTCTGTCCCTGAGATTTTTGAGATTTGTCCATAAAATCTTTGCCTAGATAGAACAATGCCCTGTTCCCTATGTTTTCTTCCAGTAGCGTTAGATTTCCAGATCTTCTGTTTTAGTTGTTAGTCCATTTTGAGTTGGATTTTATATATGGTGAAAGATAAGGGTCTAGTTTTCTTATGCATATGAATATACAGTTTTCCCAGCACCGTTTATGGAAGAGTATGCTCTTTCCTCAATATATGGTCTTGATGCCTTTGTCAACAATTAGTTGAGTATAAATATGTGGATTTATTTCTGGGTTCTCTGTTCTGTTGCATTGGTCTATATGTCTGTTTTTATAAAAACATCCTGCTGTTTTGGTTACTATAGCTTTCTGGTGTATTTTGAATTCAGGTAGTGTGATATCTCAAGTTTTGTTCTTTTTTCTCAGTATTGCTTTGTCTATTTTGGGTCTTTTGTGGTTCCATATGAATTTTAGGAGGTTTTTTTCTTCTACTTCTGTGAAAAATGTCATTAGTATTTTAATAAGAATTGCATTCAGTTTGTAAATTGCTTTGGGTATTATGGCCACTTTATGAACATTAATTCTTCCAATCCATATGCATGGGATGTGTTTTCATTTTTTTGTTTCCTCTTTACTTTCTTTCATCAGTGTTTTATAGTTTTCATTTTAGAGATTTTTCATCTCCTTGTTTAAATTAATTCCTAAGTATTTTACTTTTTCATAGCTATTGTAAATGAAATTACTTTCTTGGTTTCTTTTCAGCTTATTGATTACCAGTGTATAGAAATGCTACTGATTTTTGCATGTTGATTTTGTATCCTACCACTTTACTGAATTCCTTTAAGAGTTCTAAGATTATTTTGATGGAATCTTTACGTTTTTGTATGTATTAGATCACATCATATGCAAAGAGGGACAATTTGACTTCCTCTTTTCCAATTTATATGCTGTTTATTATTTTCTCTTGCCTAATTACTCTGGCTAAGACTTCCAGTACTGTGTTGAACAACAGTGATGACAGTGGGCATTCTTGCCTTGTTCCAATTCCTAGAGGAAAATTCTTCATGTTTTCACCATTCAGTGTAATATGACCTATGGGTTTGTCATATATGGCCTTTATTATGTTGAGGTATGATCCTTCTAAATATAATCTGTTAAGAATTTCTAATCATTGTGGGATGTTGAATTTTATCAAATGCTTTTTCAGCATCTATTGAGGTGATTGTATAATTTTTGCCCTTCATCCTCGTGATGTGATGTATAGTAATATTTGATTTACATAGATTGAACTGTCCTTGCATCCCTGTGATAAATTCCATGTGATCATGATTTATCATCTTTTGTCATGCACTGTTGGATTCAGTTTGCTAGTGTTTTTGTTGAGGATTTTTGCATCTGTGTTCCTCAGGGATATTGGCTTGTAATTTTCTTTTTATATTGTATCTTTTTCTGGTTTTGTTATAAGGGTTATTCCAGTCTGATAGGATGAGTCAGGAAGAATTCCCTTCAATTTTTTGTGTCAGTTTGAGAAGAATTGGTATTGGCTGTTCTTTAAAGGTCTGGTAAAATTCAGCATAAAGCAATTTGATTCTGGGCTTTTCTTTTTTGGAAGACACTTCATTATTTTTATTTATTTATTTATTTATTTATTTTATTTTTATTTATTTTTTTATTGTTTGTTGTTTATAGGGGTACAGATGTTTAGGTTACGTATGTTGCCCTTGCCCCCCCTTCCCCCCAAGTCCCAGTCCCAAGCGTGTCCATCTCTCGGAGGGTGCGCATTGCACCCTTTGACACTTCATTATTGATTCAATTTAGTTACTTGTTATTTGTTCAGGTTTTCTACTTCTTCTTGGTTCAATGTTGGTTATATGTGCCAAGGAACTTATCCATTTTCTGTAGGTTGTCTGATTTGTTGGCATATAATTGTTCATAATAGTCTCTAATGATTCTTTGTATTTCTGTGACATCAGTTGTAATGTCTCCTTTTTCATATTTGATTTTATTTAGTTAGGTATTCCTTTTTTCCTTAGTTTAATTAATAGTTTGTCAATTTTGTTTATCTTTTCAAATTACCAACCTTTCATTTCATTGATCCATTGAATTTTTTGGTCTCTATTTTTCTTTTTAGTTCTGCTCTTTCCTTCTGTTAATTTGGGTTTGGTATATATCTTGCTTTTTTTTCCCTTGAAGTGCACTGTTAGACTTTTTATAAAAAATCTTTCTATTTTTTTTGTTATGTAGGCATTTATTGCTATAAAATTCCCTCTTAGTACTGCTTGTTCTGTATCCCATAGGTTTGGTATGATGTGTTGCTATTTTCATTTGTTTCAATATATTTATTTTATTTCATCATAGATCTATTGGTCCTTTGGGAACTTTTTTAATTTCCATGTATTTGTAAAATTTTTAAAGTTCCTGTTGTTATTGATTTCTAGTTATACTCCATTGTAGTCTGAGAAGACAATTTGATTTCAAATTTTAAAAGTACGTTGGGAACTCTTTTACAGCTAAAAGATTATCTATTCTGCAGCATGTTTCATGTGCTGATGAGAAAAAAATGTCCATTGTGCAGCTGTTGCATGAAATGTTCTGTGAATATCTGTTAGTTCTATTTGGTGTATAGTGAACTTTAAGTTTGATATTTCTGTGTTGATTTTCTGTCCAGATGATATGTCCAATGGCAAAAGTAGGGTGTTGCAGTCCTCAACTATTATTGTATTGAGGTCTATCTCTCTCTTTTCTCTCTTTAGCTGTAATAAAATTTGGTATGTGTATCTACTTTAATCAAGTATTTTTATTGTCTTGCCTTCAAGAACACCTTATAAAAGTTTTCCCTTCTCACCCATTCACTGTTGTCCTGAACCCCTTGCAGTCTGATGCTGCCTGATTCATGAATCACTGTCTGCTCAAATAAACTCTTTAAAATTAAAAAAAATGGTATATATATCTGGATTCTTCTATGTTTCGTGCATATATATTTATAATTGCTATATCTTCCTACTGTCTCAATCCCTTTATCATTATGTTAATGTAAGGACCTTCTTTGTCTTTTTTAATGTTTTTTGACTTTGTATCTATTTTGTTTGATATAAGTATATCTACTCCTGCATAGTTTTGGTTTCCATTTACATTGAATATCTTTTTCCATTCTTTCACTTTAAGTCTGTGTTTTTTACAGATGAAGTTGAGTGTCTTGTAGGCAGCATATAGTTGAATCCTCATTTTATTTTAATCTACTCAGAAAGTCTATCTTTTAATTGAGGAATTTAAACGATTAATATTCAAGGTTGTTGTCAATAGATAAGTACTTACTCCTGTCATTTTATTAGTTTTTTCCTGATTATTTTGTATATCCTTTCTTCTTTTACTCTTTGTCTTTGCAGTTTAGTTAATTTCAGTACTGATAACACTTGATTCCATTTTCTTTCTCCTTTGTGTATCTGCTCTACCCATGAGTTTTATCCTTTCATGTGTTTACATAATGGTAATATTGTCTTTTTGTTTCCATATGTAGAAATCTCTTAAGTATTTATCGAAGGGTCAGTATAGTGGTGATAATTTCTCTCGGTTTTTGCCTATCTGGGAAAGACTTTATTTCACATACATTTCTGAAAGATAGCTTTGCTGGGTATAGTATCCTTGACTGTCTGTTTTTATTTTTGACTTTTGAGAGTTTAATTGTAGTGTGCCTTGAATAGGATATTTTTGGGTTGTATCTATTTCGCGATTTTTGAGCTTCTTGAATCTGGATGTCTATATTTCTCCCAAGATTTGGAAAATTTTCGGCTACTATTTCATTGTATAAATTTTCCAACTCACCATCAAATTGGTAGTAACTGAACAACACATAAGTGTACATATAAGAATAACATCTATTGGATGTCGGGTAGGGAGGGAGGGGGAAGGGGGAGGGGCGAGGGGGAGGAGGGGATGGATATATGCATACACAAAGGGTGCAATGTGCACCCTCCGAGAGATGGACACGCTTGGGACTGGGACTTGGGGGGAAGCGGGGGCAAGGGCATCATACGTAACCTAAACACCTGTACCCCTATAAACAACAAACAATAAAAAAATAAATAAATAAATTTTCCATGCCTTTTCCCATCTCTTTGCTTAATAGTTTCCCATATGCCACATAAACTTTCTTCATTCCTTTTTGTTCTTTTTCTATTTTTGTCTAACTGGGTTATTTCAAAAGACCAGTCCACAAGTTCAGAAATTCTTTCTTCTATTTGATCTTGTCTATTGTTGAATCTCTCTATTGTATTTTTATTTCATTCATTGAATGATTCAGTTCCTAGACTTCTGTTTGGCTTTATTTTATGGAATTTATCTTTTTTGAATTTCTCATTCAGGTCATATATTGTTTTTCTTCTTGTATTTGCTATCTGTGTTTTCCTATATTTTGCTGAATTTTCTTAAGATCATTATTTTGAATTTTTTAGGCTATTCATAGATTTCCTTTGCTTTGGGGCCTGTTACCAGAGAAGTAGCATGTTCCTTGATAAGCTTTATGTTTCCTTGCTTTTTTTATATTTCTTTTGCCCCTACATTGATATCTGCACATCTGGGGTAACAGTTGCTTCTTCCTATTTCAGGAGTAACTTTCATATGGAAAGACATTTTTTCTGTATATTTATCTACAGTGTCAGTTGTGTAGGGTGCTTTAGTTTTGATTATGGGTCAGTACAGTTGTGTAGTCTCTGTATGATTTATTTAGCTGTAATCAGCATCAGTGTGTTTGCAAGTTCCTCAGTGGCTTAGACTGTCATTGTTTGTGGAGGCTGTGGGGTGGTTTTTCTGGGGATAATTATATCAATCAGGTTGTTTTTTGAGCCCCCAAGTGATGCATATGAACACCAGAGATGGTGATGAGGGCCCCTGGGCAGGCAAGTACTTTTATTTTTAATTTTTATTTAAATTCTAATATTATATTATGCAAGTTGACTGTAGGTATTAAAAATATAGTCTGGATCTTCTTAAATTCTTGTCCATTCCGCATCCTGATTAACCAAAAGTTAAACACCTTAAATACATGCTGAATTCCTTTTCTAAAACTGGACTTATGCCTCCCACCTAGGACATAGAAAGATGGAAAGAGTATTACTTTATCTGAACAAGAAGGAGAAAATATAATTAACAGAAGCAACATTTTCAATAATCTATCAGCTTAGTGTGGATTATCATGAATATATAGAATCCCTAGGAGTAATAGACACAAGAGGAATTATGAAATATGTTAAGGCTCTTTTTCATAGACCTCACTGTGTTCTCAGAAGAAATAATTGGAAAGTTGATGCAGGTTTGGAAATGGGGAGTAACAGCCATTATTGGAAAGACAGGAAACATCTCCTGGATTCGTTTCCTCTAACCCTCTATTAGGAAAGAAGAATAGCAAGCTCTTGGGGAAGAGTAGTAAACCTTATTGCCTTCAGGCACAGGTGTAAATCCACTGTGTATAAATAAAGGAAATGGAATGAAACTCCAATGCACTGGAAGAGGGCCAAGAAAACATATTTAGATAAGATAATTAAAGATCCTCTGCCACTTGGAGAAGGTAAGGATCTTGAGTAAGCACAACTTCTGAGACCCAGGAAGAGAGCAGCTACCAAAGAAGGGGCCTGGCCATTCAAACACAAAACATGCCTGTAATCTCAAGTATCAGGATATCAAGAACTGAATATTTAAGGAGAGTTTGTTACTTGGGGAAGTACTAACTAGAGCATGGAGAGCATGGACAGAGATGCTCCTGAAACACAGGCTTACAGAGCAAGCTGGGGTTAGAACAGAGACATTGAGAAAAATTCTGTTAATATAGCCATAGAACTAAGCACAAGGTAACAGTAGAAGAAATTAGAGTAGGTGATACATATCAGATAACCAGAACAACAACAAGACACAAACCCAGATCAGCTTATGAGAGGTTTAAATCAATGTTCCACATTAAAGTCCAAGTGTAAGAGGAGGTACATCCATTTCCAGGTACAAATACAATTTATGTCAGTGTTTAATGTCTTAAAAATTATGTCTGACATTCATCCAAAAATTATGAGCTACAGAAAGAAGCAAGTAAAACAAAAATTAATCAAAACAAACAAAACATCATTTACTCGAAAGAAGAAATAATCAGCTTGAACCAACATAAATATAGGTTATCTTAATCCATTTAGGCTACTATAACTAAATACCTTAGACTGAGTGATTTATAAACAACACAAATGTATTGCTCATGGTTATGGAGCTGGAAAGTTAAAGACCAAGATGCCAGCATATTGGACATTTGGAGAAGGCATGTGTCTCATAGATTGCACCTTCTATGTGTCTGCACATAGTGTTGTGGGGAAAACCTTCATTGAGCCTCTTTTATAAGGGTAATAATCCCATTCATGAAGGTGGAGTGCTTATGACCTAATCACCCTCCAAAGCCCAACTTCTCAATATCATCATGTTGGGGGTTAGGTTTTAACATATGAATTTGAGGGGGACACAATTAGACCATAGCATAGATCAATATACATTATCCAATCTGAGGACCAAGAGAAGAAAGAATGAACACAGATGAAAAAATTCCTCAGAGAACTGTAGGCTTACCATCAAATATACATTCATATAGATAATAGGAGTCTCAGAAAAACAGAAAAAAGAGAAATGAACAAAAAGAATATTTGAAAAAAGTTATCACTGAAAATATAAATTTTATGAAAAAATTACATACCCCATAGGCTTAGCCTGCTTTCAGGAGAATAAACTCAAATATAATCAGACCTAGACATATTATATTTAAATTAAAAAATTCATCATAAAAATTTGTCCATTTCCTCCACGTTTTCCACTTTGTGTGCATAGAGATTTTTGTAATATTCATAAATTATATCTTGAATCTCCTTGGCATCGGTTGTAACTTCTCCTTTTTTGTTCCTGAGGGAGCATATCAGAGATTTTTCTTTTCTGTTTTTCGTGAGTTTAGCCAGGGGCATGTCAATTTTGTTTACTTTTTCAAAGAACCAGCTTTTTGTTTTATTAATCTTCCGTATGGTTTCCCTGTTGCCAATTTCATCAAGCTCTGATTTGATCTTAATAATTTCCCTTCTTCTGCTGGGTCTAGGGTTGGTCTGATCTTCTTTTTCCAGTTCTTTGAGTCGATTCATTAGGTTGTCTGTTCGTGTTCTTTTTGACTTTTGGATATAAGCATTTATGGAGATAAACTTTCCTCTCAGGACTGCTTTGGCTGTGTCCCACAGATTTTGGTAACTTGTGTCACCTTTGTCATTTAGTTCAAAGAATCTTTTGATTTCCATTTTTATTTCGTCTTTTATGAAGGAATCGTTCAGCAGGGAGTTATTTAGTTTCCATGACTTTGT
>RJWJ010009511.1:0-49725 GCA_004363605.1 Indri indri
AAAAAAAAGGAAAAGATGTATTTTGTGAGTCATCTAAAAATACATTCCATGGTGAAGGACACACAGGTACTTTCTGCTTTTCTGTGTAGTTAAAAGGACAAAAAGTGGCCAGCTCCATTAGTACAAATGATAAAAGTGAGTTTCTAGTGGAATAAAAAGCCAAGGGCAGCACAGTTGAATAAGGGACAGAGCCAAGAATGGATTGGGGACCAAGGACAGTGGCTTCAGGCAGAGCCCAGTGGTGTGTGGGGGGTGTGGGCAGGAAATATGCCTGTTCTAAAGCCAAGGGAGGAGCACAGGGAGGCCAAGAGGGTGCAGGAAGCTACAGCTCAGCTCTCGCCTCTCTCTTCAGGAAGAAAGAGGGTGCACTGCCTCTCGCTCAGTCTCTGACAGCAAGCAAATGTCCTTCTCACTGACCAGCCTCAGGCACCGTCCTGGACCGAACCCTGGTTATTCACTGGGTCAGCCACTGCGAAGTTTGCTCGTGACATGTGTTCTAAGCCTGAAGAATTTAATAGGACAGGAAATGTCTCCATAGTTTGAACATACCAGTGATTTATGATGCCAGAAACCCTGAAGTAGGAGTGGGCTGCAGTCCAGCCATGACACTTTCAGTTTACGACTAGCAAGACCTCAGCGTGCAGATCCTGAGCATTAATTGTGACCTGCTGTCTGATATAGTAAGCCCTCCCACGGGGCTGCGTGATGTCATAAGTTTGTTTGCTTTTCTAAAAGCCAGAGTTATTTATTTTCCCTCTGCTCTTTCTGAGAACCAATCTTTCATAGTCTCTCATGGCTTTTATGACTTCTCCGCAAACGTGTCTAAGGCCGGCTTCGCCGATGGCCATTCAACACCCCAGGTCTCCCAGCATCCCTTGTGGAGAAGTTCCACAGAGCACTAAACTCAGTGCTCTCCCCGGAGCTTGTCCCCTTCACTCCCTGACCCCGTTTGGACTGGGATGCCTGGATAAAGTTCAGAAAACGGCTGCCTTGAAGGGATAGTGCTTCGTTAATAGAGAACCCCCGGTCTGAAAGTCAGAGCTCTCCTTGGACAAACTGATGAGCCAACACACGTTATGGCTGGGGGCCCATCATCCTCCCTCGCGAGTCCCCGTCTCCTTTGGCACTAACTTCCCGTACTCCCGAGACACCTCTCTGGAATTCGGACACTTCTCTTCCTCTTAGATTCTCTACCCAGATTGGCCTCATCACTTTCTACTTTCCAGACCTTTCCTGATGTCCACTCTCCCATCAAATCACCCAGTGTCCTATCCCCTCATTCCCTGCGTCTGCCTATTAATCCAATGGTCAAGTGGCACCGCTGGGAAGAAAGCCGCCCCAGGTGGCGGACGGCAGGAGAAGCGCTTCTGCTCCTGGAGGAGGCATTCAGCGTGGGCGACTCCTGGGCCTCCTCCCCTTTCTTTGTGGCAGCCCTTGTATTGCCGTGGCAGAACCTTGTCTCCACCATAACGTGCTGCCTTATGGGACTGTCGGTCAGGTTGTACAAATGAGGAGTGGACACCGGACCCCAGCCAGGCCCGTCAGGCTCTCCTTGAGATAACCAGTGGCCAGAACTGACTGACGTAACACGAGGGCTCTGGAAACGCTGTGCGCTAAACCTGGATACCTAGCGCTTCACACCTGGCCTGGGTCCTTCTTGTTCTTTCTCAGGCCTGAGCAACAATCCAGTGAAGGGCTTCCCTGTCCTATTGTCCCTTACATTAGTCAGCAGGGCAAAAACCCCTCATTCCATTTCTTAACCTGAAAGAATGGTCAGCTGTGGACACCTTCAGAAGAGGAATGCTTGGAAGAGACTATTTTAGACAAAGTGATGTTTGGGGAGGTTTGAGTGTGCTCCTCGAGAAAACAGGAAATGCCAGTCAATGATTCTGGCATATCACAGGGTTGCCCGTAGTTCTACCAATGCTCCCCACTGAGGGGCCATCAGAGGGCCGAGACCTCTGCATGAGTACCCCGCTCATGTCATGGTCGGCAGGGATGACTCCGCCAAGTGGCCTGGCCATGCCCTCCCCCTGGCGCCCTCTGTGAGGTGACACTGCAGGGCAGAGCTGGCTGCCATGGCCACGGGGTGCCTTGCCCTGACTGTGCACAGTGGAGAGCAAACTGGAGGGCCCAGGAGAAAGCTTCCTCCTTCTCCCCTCAGAGGAAGGCTCTGGCTCCTGGCTACCACCCTCCTACACAAAAGGGAAGGGATTAAATCAACTGTGGTCAGAGGTAAAAGTGCCACGAAGCTAATAAGGCTCAAGCTTCAAAGTCCGTACTTGCACCAGCCCCTTCCAGTCTCATAGTGTATAAAGATTCACTTCCATACCTAATTTTATATTGTTATTTTATATATTTTTCACAAAGCAAGCCCTCAAAATTGTGTAAGCTTGGGCCCACAAAACTGGGATCTTGCCCTGAATGCAATACAAATAGAGCAAAGAGAGATAAAATCGGGGAGCTCAGACATGGGCGTTCTCTAAACAAAATTAAAAACTAAAAATGATTTTTACTTTCGAAATAGAATAAATATAACCTGGGTGTGTCAGGACCCTCCTTAGTTCTGTCTCACAGGGGATGTCCCTCACTACCTAATGGGGCCCAGGGTGAACAGAGAAATACGCCTCACGGTCCCTCAGGCTTGGAGAATTGTCTCCTGGTCTGTAATGGACTCCTTCTAGCAGCCCAAAGGGGAAGGGCCGGGCACTGCTGCAAGGTGATTAGGAAACAGGTGCTTCCTCTTTGGAAAAAACACCACCCTCATCTTCCCCAGAAGGAGCCCGCTCTGAACTCAGCAGGGCGTTTTACTGAGGAGTCTAGAAGGTATCCTAAAGCAGACACAGTAGATGAGCTGGAAGATAGTGCTTTATTTAACTAACATTGTTCCTTGCCCCATGCAAGGCTGGGGGTGGGAGAACAAAGCCTTAGAGTTTGGGCCTTCTAGAGATGCCCCACATGCAAAGTCCTTTGTTCTTGCCCAGAACAGCTTCTAAGTTATGCTGTGCCTCTGTGAGAATTAGAAAAATGAAGAAAGCTCCCCTACTCTAGATGTTGCTTACATGCCTGACACCTTGTAAGTGGAGCTAGGGCTGGATTCTAGCCCTGGGTTCTAGTCCTTGGTCACCTCCAGCTCCTCACGAATGCGCAGTGCGTCGACCGCCCAGCCTGACATGGGGGCCCCAACTCTACCTCCAGCTCATCTCCAGGACTCTGCTCCACCCCGTCTCCTGCAGCTCCTGTCTAGACTCCGATTCTTCCAGCTTCTTGTCCCCATCCATCTGGATACAACCCTTCCCACGGGAGATAAACCAGCAGGGCTGGTGAGTGAAGTCTCCTTGTCCTCTGCTTTCTTTCGCTGGCTACGAAGTGGAGAGAGGGGGCCCCGTCCCATGCATGGTGGGGATCCACTTTAGTTTCTCCACTCCCATGGCTCAGGCTGCCTCACGATTACCCAAGAGCAAACGACCTCACCCAATAAGAACTCGTGTTCTTCTGGAGTCATTACAATCTGATTGCTCACAAAGTGTGCTTGTTTTTTCTACTAACAATAGCTTGGCCCTACTCTTAGAGAAACAATAATCCTAGCACTCTTATCTCAAAGGAAATAGTACCATCTTCGAACAGTTTCGTTCTGATATGAAATCCCCTGCAGCTGAATAAAGATGGAGGAGAAGTTTCGGTACATGACACCACAAAATGTTTTCAGGGCTTATCAGAGGAATAAAGCTCGCCAGCCCCTTCTATGCACAGTGATTCACTTTGTTCTGCTGCTTCCCTGAAACAGTGACTTCCTCTGCTGTTTAATATATGCAGTGTTTATTACGGAGTGTGAAAGCTAGAAGGCAGTTATCCATTAGCTATTGCAACAATAATGCTACATAAACCCAGAGGCATACAGCAAGCATTTATTTCTCCCTTATGCATCTGCAGGTCATCTGGGGTTCAGCTGATCCAGGCTGGGCTCGGTGGACTTGGCGCCACGCTGCAGGCTGGGTCCAGGTCTCCTCCCCACATCTCCCCTCCTCTGTTTCCCAGCAGCTTCCTCAGGCATGTTGTTCCCATGGTAAAAGTGTGAGTGCAAGAGAACAAGCTCAACCATCATTTTAGACACATTTCCAGCCTCCACTCATGTCATATCTGCTACTATCCCAATGGCCAGAGCAAGTCATGTGGCCAGGCCCAAAGCAAATCAAGTCACCAAACCCAATATCGACGGGGCAGAAAAATATATTCTGCCTCCAGTGGAAGGAACTTTAAAGTTACGTGGCCAATGGTGCACAGAGAGGGGTGAAGAACCGAGAATAATAAAACCACCTGCAATAGGAGGAAAGAGAAAGGGAAAGGTGGCAAAAGAAATAATATTTTTAGGTACATGCTTTGTACCTGTTACTCTCCTATGTGCTTCAGGCTCAAAATTTTATTTCATCCTCCAAAAGCCCTATATTGTAGAGGAGAAACTGACATCCAGATGGGAGCATGAGTAACCAACCGAGCCAGGATTCGTACAGGGGTCTCGCGGAATCCAGACCACGCCACTAGATTTAGAGCCTAAGATAGCAAACTCGAGCTGTTTCTGGCTCTTTCAGAGCCACAGGTGGGTATTGAGCCAGGAAAGAGGTAAATAAACTGTGATAATTTCAAACGCAGGCCCCTTCTAATGGGCCTGAAGCAGGGACATTATACTTGAAATGATAATCGGAGCCCAGTGACCCGCGTTCTTCACCATTACACTGTGGATTCACTGCTCGCTTGTTCCCAGAGCTCCTTCAGGTATTTAAACCAGTCTTGGACTGGATGATTCATTCTGTTCTGTTCTAACATCTGTTATAATAGGATCAGGAGCCATTTTCACGACCTATATAACAAGTTCGGGTTTTTACCTTTTTTAATTGCTTTCCGGCATTTGACTTATTTTGTGTTAGTTAATGCAGAATGCACGTAGAGGGGAAAGAAGATAAAGTTGTCAGACAATTTCCCAGGCATGGTTGTGACTCTCTTAGCATCAAGTTTTATACTAGGATGCTCTGAGGAAGAACAGAACAGGACACAGACGCACGTGGATCAGGTATTAAGTTAGCTGGTGCTGAATAAATATTAGTCGAAAGAATGAATTCATCAACAAGGATTTTCCACCTGTGCTGAGCAGCTGCGCTGTGCTTTGTGCCATGGGTGCTTGGGCCTGGAAGGATGATCAGGATTCTTCTAAACCACTAATACTTCTCCATTCAGAGAAAAACACAGCCTCTGAGGTTTATTTCAACCTGCTCTCTCTCTCTTCTCCTTTTGGGCATCTAGTGGCCTTCCGACGACTCCCCTGTATTCACCGATGATTTGGGCTCGGGTTTTACAACATTTTCCTGTTCCACTGGTCCCACCCCCTTCCTGGGGAACTTGGACATCTCCATGAATGGTCATGTAATACCAGAGCCTTGCAGTTCCCAACCCCTCAGCGCCAGCCGCCTAAGTCTTCACCACACTCATCCACCCTGTGACCTAGTTTCTTGCCCTCAAATATCACCCTGGGCCGTATTTACAAACAGCAGGTCAGAGCCATTGGTGAGTTGTGATGCTAAAATCTAGTCAGTTGCAGCATTTTTACAAAATAAAATAGAAAAGTAAAGAAGATATCCAAAGCATTACATATAATAAGGGTTTGGCGCTTTTTTTTTTCATGAAACTTTTGTTTAAATTGTGTATAGTGATGAGTGTACAGGGCTGGGATGTCAGATTTTTTTTCTCCTGAGAGTTAAGGTCAAAAAAGTTTGAAAAATACTTTCCTTGACTTTTTCATTTGCAGAACATTTCCATTTTTCAAATGTCATTCTCTCATAGCTACCTATTCTTACATCTGCTCACTCTTTACTCTTCAGACGCCCACTGTTGCAGCCTTGGTTCTATGCCGGCCCATTAGCGCAGCAGGGAAAAAGCTTAAGAACATGGATACTGGTGCATTGTAAATCTCCTACTTCATCCCAATTCCCTCTGACACACGCATACGCGCTCACACAATACTGTACAGCACACACAAATTGTCCAGTGTGGATGGTGTGTGAGCACAGGCACAGGAAGGAAAATACTCACACCTGAATGCATATTGAGACAGAAAGTGAGTTGCACAGCTGAGCTGACGTGGGACAAAACAGAGACACCCTACAATGACCAGGAACTCAGACACGAAAGTTTTTGAAATCTTGGGCAAAGGGGTATGAACTTGGAAATGTGAATTAATCTCATGAAATTAACCCAAGATGCAGAAAGATTTCAGCTGTCATGTGGATTATAAAATCACAACCCCAAAAAAGAAATCCCAGTATTAAAAACTCAAGTCATAATCTAAACTTTGATTCAATGCAGAGTGTCAGGTTCAAAATTTCCCTTTGGATATTTAGATATAGCAGGGCTTTTCATCTCAGCACTACTAATATTTTGGGTTGGATAATTCCTTATTTTGGGGCTGTCCTGTGCATTGAAGGATGTTTAACAGCATCCCTGACCTCTACCAACTAGATGCCAGTAGTACCTTCCCCTCCGCCTTGTGACAACCGACAAATGTCTCCAGACATTGCCAAATGTCCCCTGGAGGGAATTCACCCCAATGTAGCAAGGACACCAGAAGCAATGTCCTGAAGCGCCGCATTGTTGCTAAGTTCCTCTGTAGCCACGGCCTTCTTTGGCCCACAGAGCAGCCCTGTGAGGTGAGACAGGCCCTGTTGGAGCTGTGGGTTTCCAGGGCATCTCGGTGCTCAGGAGCTTAGCCTCAGCTTTTCAACTCTGAATTGGAAAGTCTGTGGCTTCACGTTGTTGAATCAATCACAAAATAACCCACCTCCTACCCCATCCTCAGGGCTCTGGTAGCGCCAAGTGAGGAATCAAAATACGAGATGCTGAAAATGCTTTAGTAAGCCAAGTTTGTCAATTTTTGATTTGCACTGAATCATGGGAACACAGACTATTAACATTATTTGTCTCCTCACGTACAGGAGGCTAAGGCCCAGAGAAAGAAATAACATCCCCCATGTCAAACAGGTATCCATGGTGCCTTGTGTCCTGGGACCTGGCCCCCCTGATGCTGAGACTGCTCAAGGAATGCGAACCACAGCCAATTGCAGTGCTGGTCTATCCACATCCCAATTCCAAATTCCTGGGAGCAGTCACTGTCAGGCTCTTGGGACGACAGCATTGCAAAGCTCCAGGGGGCACCATTCACATAGAACATGGAAATTCCACCATGCCTAGTTCCAGAGAATGAACAGGGCTTCAGGGACCACCCCGTGGGTAAGCAGCAAATCTCAGAGAAGGTGGGAATGAACTGGGTGGGCATCTCAAAAGGGTGAAGTGATCACAGGCACGTCACTAAACTTCTTGGAGTTTCAGTTTTCTCAGCTCAATTTGCCAGTTTTAAAACACGGGCCCCAAATTCTCTGACACACCTCCCATTATGAAGTACAGGTCTTTGTGCCTTCTCCTTGAATCTGGAATTTGGGACAGCACGAGCAGTAGATAACGACACAAATGCTGCCATGCTAGTGTCCAGACCTGGGTCTTTAAAAACTGCGAATTTTTACTTTACATCTCTTGAAATAATCACTATTAGGACCCAGTCACCATGCTGTGAGGAAACCCAAGTGGCCCCTGGAGAAGCCCATCTGGGCGGCCAGCACCAACTTGCCTGCCAGGTGAGTGAACCATCCTGGAAGTTCATCTTCCAGCCCCCAGTCCAATCTCAGCTTATTCCTCGTGGAGCACAAATGAGCTTCTCATGGAGCACTTCACAAATTGCAGACTCGTGAGGCCAATAAATGATTGTCACTGTTTTCGGGTGCTGTGTTTTGGGATGGGGTGTCATGCAAGAACAACCAGGAAAGCTCATACTCTCAGCCTTCCTCATGGAAGCATTATGGCAATCCAGTAAGACAGAGGGCATGAGAAGTGAAAGTTCTCAGTAAACCAGAGACAGTCCAATCAGCTTTATTTTGTATTATTCCAAGGTAAACAGGCAGCAAAGCCACGGTTCTTGGAGCCAAGTCAGCAGCTGGCCTGCGTTCAGGGGAGAGGAGGTGGTTGCTGAAGGCAGAGCCCAGAGGAGCCAGGTTGGAGGAGAGGAGAAAAACAGAGGAACCTGGGACAGAGTGCTGCAGTCTGTCAGCCTCAGGGCTAAAGGTGACCCTGTGAGGTTGTCTGAGACCCTTCCTCCAGACAGATACGTGAAGAATATTGATTGTATTTTAAAGGTTCTATGAAAACAAATGCCAGTGTCTAGCAGTAAATTTGAATTATTCTACATTCTCTGTCAGGAAATTCTAAACCAAGTCCCTCTGGTTTCCTATTTGGCCTGTGTCTTTGGGTTATGTTGTCAGATACATTAGGGGACAAAAGTGGAAAGTCTACAGGAGAAGCAATTTAGGAGAGTTGGCTAGAAATGAGGAGCCAGACAAAGTGATGGCCTGCGGAATGGGATAAGGGCCAGGGTGGGGGGCGGGGGGACCCCGCCAGGCACCTGCTTGTGCCAGTGCATCCTTGGCCGAGGTGCATCTGGCCCAGGAGTGTTTCCAAAAGTCTCAATCACTGCAAAGGGCTGTTACTTTGTTGTCTTTTAAAAAATATTTTCCTTATATTTTAATGTATATTTTATAAACCTAATAGAAATCTGGTAGACCCAGTCCCAATTTGGTGACGGAAATCCATAAATCACTTTGCACATCAAGATGCATACACCACCAAAGGGATCTTTCTGAACCAAGTTCAATGCCTGGTCCTTGCCCTCCAGGGGTTTCCTCCTCTGCCAAGCAGAGCTAGCTCTGAACTTGGTGGAAATGGCCTTTGACCTTTCTGCTACACTGGATCTGCCAAAAAGCTGAAGGGAGGTGGACTGGTGCTGAATATATCTTGGAAACTAAAGACAAGATAGGTGCTGGGGCTACTGCCACTGTGTCAATACCATATAAAATCAAGACAGAAACCAACTCACAGAAAAATGGAGAGCAAATGAAACCCAAGGACACTGTCTTAGCCCCAGATCCAGGCGTGCTGAAAGCCAGTCCTACTGCTGTTCATTGCAGCTTACATGAATCAATACATTCTGTTTTATCTGGAACTTTGAGCCGGCTCTTTTGTCACTTGCAACCAAGAGTCCCAAATGGCCACACTAGAC
This sequence comes from Indri indri, assembly GCA_004363605.1. Lineage (NCBI taxonomy): Eukaryota > Metazoa > Chordata > Mammalia > Primates > Indriidae > Indri > Indri indri. The sequence continues at coordinate 9,155 of RJWJ010009511.1, forward strand.
AAAGAAAATGTCCTGAGGTGACTGAAACAGGAAAACATATGGTGAGTGGTCCTACTTGCTGCGTAAATATTATAACGTAAAGACCCCCATCCAAGTGGGAGCTCTTGTTTTCTCTCCCAGCCACCTAGCGGCCTTCTTTGAGACAAAAAAGGACACTGGTAGACAACTCCTGACCATCCACATCACCTTCCCTCTCATTGCCGAGCCTCAAGGCATCAACTCAGTTCCTCCTCTCTCTCTCTCTCTCTCTCTCTCTCTCTCTCTCTCTCTCTCTCTCTCTGTCTCTCTCCCCACTTAGTTTAGACCACACTAGTGCATGCTTGTGAAACAGCTTCAGGGTGTCAAGGACAATAAGTCAAAAGAAACAAGGAATTAAAGTTTCGGACAATGTATAGCTACTTTAGAGCCAACCCATAAAAACCCAGCATCGAACAGCACAAACTGTCTCCAGGTGGATGCACTTTACCCCTAAGAACAAGGCCCACAAGGGGCAGGAGAAGACCCTCTACTCAGAAGCTATTTGAGTACAGCCATCACTCCCCATGTTTTCTGGAACTGTCTCATTTTCAAATATTCTATCCTGTGACCAAACCATGTAGCCCGATCTGGGATTCTGAAAATACGGCTGCTGTACTTAAAGCAGCAACCACACTGGCTTTTGTTTTCAGCTCCCAGGTGTAAGGCAGGGCCTGTCTGCGTGGTCCTTTCCCAACACCGGGAGGAGGGCGTCAGAAGGGGGGCAGTTCTTAGAGCCCCTGAACACCGGGGGTGGGGGGCGGAGGGGACTCGTTCAGTAGAACTTCAGGCATTGATTACCAAAGTGGGACATTTCGGATGATTTTTGAGTGTTACACAAACATTTTTATTTCAATTGTCTTGTCCTAATTTAAGGATGTTTTAGGAAAAGATATAATTAATAAGTAATTTCATGGATAGTATTGCCTGAGAGGAGACCAAAATACTTTAAAAGCGAGACTATCTAAATTAAAATATTAAATAGATAATAGCTCGGTTATCTGTTGTGATGACAAAAGTCATAAAGATGGTGGAGAAAGAAAGGAAACTTGGTAAACTCTGCCTCTGGTTATCACTGCAATGTCTTCAAAGGCGTCTGCTTTCCTTCACCTCTCACCCACCCGCGGCTGAGCCCAGAAGCGTCACAGTTGGCTTTGTATTAATAAAAATAGTGATGAGGCCATTGGGCTTACGATAACTTCCCAAACCATGTTAAGAAGAGCAATTAGTCATCTTGTAAATGTGCCACGGTGGTGATATAAGTTTTATGTGGTTCTAACACACACTTCACATGTAGACTTCACAGTAGAGCATGTCATAAAAGGTCAATCTGTTCACAACTTTATCTTGACCATGGCCCGACACCTTTTAAGCTTCTACTAAAGGGAATAGCAGTACTAGGTGCCATGGTGGGGAGGGGTTGGGGTGGGGCCCGGTGGAGGAGGGAAAGCCCTCTGTCCACGCTCAGGATGTCCCCACCCGGAGAGGGGAGGACATCAGAGCCACACAACGCATTTCATCCACAGTTCTCCAGCCCTGGTAGGGCACCTTTCAGTTATTCTCGCACGGGAACACTCTATAGACCGTATTTCTACATTTGCCTCAAGGCAGGCAAACGGGACTCTCAGACCACACAAGTAAATTTTAGAAAAATAACAGACTGGGAGTCTTAGAACTAGTTGTAACCCCGAAGGATGCACCAGAAATACAGCCACAAACCGGAACTTTAAAGTCAGAAAAACTGGATTCAAATCCCCACTGTCTCACGCCTTGGCTACAAGATGTTCATTTACTTATTTCTTGTATCTTTAGTCTAAGTTTCCTCGTTTTTAGAAGTAGATTGCCACGTCAATCTGCCAGAGTTCTTGTGACGATTCAGACAGATTATTTGAGCATTTGGCTCGCACTTGACAAATACTGACTGTTCATTCCCTGGTTTCCGCTCCTTCCTCCTTCGAGTGCACAAGCCGGCAGGAGGCTGCCAGGAAGGGGCCGGGGCGGGGGCGGACGGAGGGCGGAGGCTCAGCTGTGGTTTTCGCAGGCAGAAAGCTGCAGCTATACTCTTCACCTCTGCCCCTCCAGGCCTTGGAGACAGGAACGCTTTGCCGCACTCTCAGGAAAACCAGCCGTGAGGAGTAGACCTCACAGACGGAGACAGGGTCAGACAAGGGCAGAGAAAGTTGGGCTGAGACAGGCTTCCTGGCCAGCAGATAGATTTTGAATTTTCCCTCCTATAGATGCTTTCTGCAACTCACAGGCCTGCTTGGCAACCAGACTGCAAGTGATGGGCTTTGGCAGGTCGCGTGGCTTGGACACCATCCCAGACTCCATGCAGTTTAGATGGTCGACTACAGCCACGGTGCGGGGCATCAGAGTGGAGAAAGGAAACACTTCTATGCTCTGTCTCTTTATTACTATTAGAAAATGATTACGTGCTTACACTAAGAAAGGGCAGAGAACTGAGACATTAACAGCAATCCTGCCTCAGGAGATAACCACGGTAAATGAGTCTTATCTGTGAGCATCTCCATTCTCCCTTGTTAAAAATGGAATTTCTCTGCCACTCATTCCTTTTTAAACAGCTTTCTTTTGATAGAACAAGACACTTGGCAAGCAGTTTCTATAAGGAACATTCCAAGATGATCCAAGGTTCTGCACGAGCCCCAGTTATGGAAGTAAAGGTGGAGGCTGTCTGGAAAGGCAGCTGGGCACATCCACACGTCACACACCCAGGTGTGCCCTGCAGGGGCCAGTGCTGGGGACGGGCGCCGCACGCTATTGCGAGCCAAACTAGCTGGCTCTTCTCTGGGCTCAGAAACTCAGCAGAGAGGAGAAATGGGATTTACTGCCTCCAGATTTCTGCAACCACAGGACAGGTACAGAAAGACAGGTACAGAGATGGACTAAATGGACTCTCCACTGCCTCACATTTCTATAGACTCTGGGCATTGTCCCCAACCGCAAGGCCGCTCCAGGGCAATCCATTCTGCTCACCTCTGCATGTTGAAAGGGGATGGGGGGGTATAATTACTCCATATTACTATGAATTAAAATGATATTCAATTAGTACAGTGTGCATTTAAATGACTTATTTATGATGCATAATTGATAAAGTTTTGCGTACACATCTTTGCTGAGTCACTTTTTTAAAAGTTTCAAGGCCTTAGATGACAACTAAGCTTTCTCTTGGCGCTTGGTTTCCTTGCCACCTGCTCTTTTGGGCCTATTCCACCAAAAAGGTGGCAGTTCTTGCAACTCTCAGGTTTCTGACTTTCAAAGCAAAAACGGCTGCATCTCAGTTGCTGAGAAGCCAGGGGAGTCCTTGCATTCTGGCTGCCAACTCAGAAGGGAAGGACAGAATAAACAGCAGGTGTGGACACCAGAGGCCATCCTCCAGGAGCTAACGGAGCAGAAAGGAGCTGCTAGCTGAAGTTGCACCATGCCGAGGGTGACAGGAATGCTCCCCACCACGGTATATGCCTCCAGCCACATTTTCAGGGGAGGGCTGAACACCTTGGCGGGAGGTTCACCTGTCTTCCTGTCTTGGAAGCTAATGAGCTGCCTTCATTAATCACAAGTTTGCAGCCCAGGCAGCTGAGCAGGCACAAAAATTGGACCCGGGGCAAATTCATCTTTGGGGGCTGTATTCATCTGCAAGGGCTGCCAGAGCAAAGAACCACAAACAGGTTGGCTTACACAACAGAAAACTTCTTTCCCAATTCTGGAGGCCAGATGTCTGAGATCAAGGCTTTAGCTGGGTCAGTTTCTTCTAAGGCCTCCTCCTTGTCTTGTAGTTGGCCATCTTCTCCCTGAGCTTGGACATGGCCTTTCCCTGTGTGTATCTGTGTCCTAGTCTCCCTTTCTCATAAGGACAGCAGTCACATTAGATCAAGGGCTACCCTATGACCTCATTTTAACTTAATTACCTCTGTGAAGGCCCTGTCTCCAAATACAGTCACATCCTGAAATACTGGGAATTAGGACTTCAACACACGAATTGTAGAAAGACACAATTCAGCCCATAACAAGGGTCCTCTCAGCAGCAGCGTGATTTCCACTCATTCTGTAAATGTCCCACCTGGGCCTCTGTCTGTCTTTGTCCAGAATCCAAACAGCAGTGGGATGCGGATGGGAGAGAGAGCTGAGGGCAGGTCAGATTCAGCTATATGGTCATCGAGGAGTAGCTGTTTCCTCCCCCTAATCCCCACCCCAGCACATTTTTCACTATCAGACCTTGAAAATGATCTCATTTCATTGAGTTTAGTTTAGCAAGTATTGTTTAAGCGCCAACTATATTGGACAAGGCAATCATGGGCTGGTCCCTGTCAGAGCGGCTGAGGACGGCTGTTTGTTGATCAGAGGTGGCTACTCTGAGTCTCATGGCTGATCTTCCCACACACAAGCACAGCCAACTGGCTCAGAGATTTTCACCTGACCAGGTACAGACAATTAATTTTTTAATTATGGAAAAGTTCTTCCTAACCGCAAGTGATATTAGCTACGTCAATCTGATTCCCCCACCCCCGATACAAACAGGAAATGAGAGAGGCTGGTGGGAGAGAGGGAAGATTCAGGAATAGGAGTTGCTGAGCCACACTGGAGTGCAGATACTTTCTGACCCCACTGCCCAACGCCTCTGAGTCACCGTGGACCCAGGAACACCTTCTGAATCCAGTCGCCCTGAGCTGCACCTACCCTGGGGTTTGAGTTCTGATGTTTCCCAATGTCTGCAATAATATTGTTTCAACATGTGATCAATATAAAAATGTTCAATGAGATATTCAGAAGCCTTCAACATCCGGCGTGTATCCCTTCCAGACATCTCAGTTTGGATTAGCCACATGTCAAGTGCTCAACAGCCCAGTGGCTACCACATTGGACTGCGACTCTAGAGACTCTCCCAAGGGGAGCCTTCAGTCCCACCAAGTACACAGTTAAAGGCATTGACTAGATCACTCAGGTCCTAAGCTCGTCTTTTTCTTTATTGTCTAGAGTGATTTTGTTTCTCTAGAATCCCAACTTCAGTTATCCTGGAGCACAAGGATGCATTTACCTGGGAGTTTATAAAGCAAACACTACTTTTATATTTGGCAATAAGGGAAAGAATGGAATGATTTCCCACCTTAAGAAAGTGTGCGGAGTGATTCAGCATCATGTGAACCCGCCTAGCTTATGCCATGGAGGGAGGACAACCCTGAAAGCTCACAATAGTGTCCAGCCCTGTGCCAGGCAGAGTGACAACTGTTATCAAGTTTAACTGTCAAGACCTCTGTTGCAGGGTGGGCATCATTACCCACCTGCCCCTTACGGATGAGGAAACCCAGACAGGAAGGTGAGGTGACTTGCTGGAAGGCCACTCACTCAGTAGGTGGTAGAACCAAGATTCAAATTGGGGTCCCTCTAATTCCAAAACTGGTGCTTTTCATGACACCCCAAGTTTCCAGGGACTTTGGCTTAAAAAAAAAAAACTGCTCTGGAAAATAAAATCTAAGGTAATGTGGGAAGTGTTGTTGTTATTAATGTTTTAGCAGATTATTCAGATCCCAGCCTCAAGTGCTTTGCACATGAAAGACTCCTGCACTAAGCAAGCTGACCAGCCCTGGGAGAAACTCTGCTTCCTTCAGGATCCTGCTCTGCTGAGAAGCTGGTGGGCAAGTTAGTCTAGACCTGGCTGTCTCCCAGCATGTCGAATAGGAAGTAAAAGCCCGTCCTCCTTGAAGTGTGGAGTAAGATGGATAAGACAGTATCTGTTACGCAAGTAGAACATCTTGGAATGATGGCGCTCTGTGAAGCTGTACTTATAAACTCTCTGTCTGCCCTTAGTATGCCATGCTGCCGTCACGCTGATCATCCTCTCCCTCCAACCTCTGCAATTGCTCCTTTCTCAGACCCAGCCCAGGCCTCCTGATCTCTAGCACGTACTAAAGGACTCACCTGTGTGGGTCTGAGTTTAATTACACTCGTCAGGCAAGGGATTTGGGAGCTTTAATTTAAGGCTGGTGTTGAACGCTTTTAAATTATTTTAAATTTTCTGAGGCACCCAGGTGCAACACACATCTTTTATAAATTACAGAACAAATGCTGTGGAGGTTGGGTGCACAGAAGGGCCAAGGATCGGAACAGATCCCCAAAGGATGAAATATATTTCTGGCAACAAGGAAGAGCTTTGCGCACACCTATCATTATTGTTAATGGGACTGGAGTGGTTGGCCTGCTCTGGAGGCGCAGCACAATGCAAATTTGGCTCTTGGAATTCAGTTCTCAGCACTCCCTGCCTGCTCAGTAGCACCGAGCCCCAGTGAAATGTGTGTCAGGTTCTTCGAAACAATTATTGCTGCTGGAGGAAAAATGATCAGCAAAGTACTCTGAAGTTAACACCTCCTCAAAGCTGGAAATGGAAATGGAAATGAATTCTGGAAATGTTTGCATTCTGTTTAATATGAATTCTCAGACATCTCGGCTGCTGTGTGCAAAATGAGAGATGAGGTTTAACAAATGATAATGAGCTTAGGAAAGAGATTGCAAGGTGTAGAGGCCAGAGCAATAGACTGGTGGTCACACTCCAAGGTCTTGCCATGGTTCTGCTGTGTGCCTTGGATAAGCTACTTAACCTCTCTGGGCCTCCTTTTGTAAGCCTGACTCACAAAGGTGTTTGGATCAATAATTTATATTAGAATCTAAGTAACCATGCAAGATACTGGTAAGAGTGGCTAAAAGTCCCATCAGATGTGATTGAAATCTTCCAAATGAGCAAGGAGCTTCAAGGCATGTGAGTGAGCACTCCCGTGGAAAGGTAAATGCTTTCTATCCCCAGAAACACAGTGGTCCAGATCCCACTGGTTCCTGAACAGAGATAACTGGGGGAAAGGCCCAAAGATGGGATGGGAGATGCCTCCACCAAGAACATCCTGCTTATTGTGGAAGTAGAACCAGAAAATTCTGGCATGGACCACAGGGCATGGACTAGGATGTTAAATGGGACTGATTAAGTATCGGTGAACATTAGGCAGCAAGAAAGCCCCAATCCACAGTGAAGTGCTAGACCACTTATGCCAACCATTGTGAAGGTTTGTCCCCTGGCCATAGTCTTCCTGGAGAATAGAAAAGGATTGCCTGACTGTCTTTGGAGAGTGGTGAGAGTATGCTCTGAGTTCTGCGGATGCCCTCTTCCTGCATTGGGGTTGAGAAAGAGGACTGATTTCCCTCCTTTTAACCCAGCTGAGATGGGCTTCAAAAGAATCACTTGGAGAGTTTGACCTGTGGCCCCCAGAGTATGTGGGGTCAGACTGATACCTAAAGAAGGCCACAGGAAAGAGGCTTGATGAAGCAGCCTGGGGGGCAGGGTAAAGAGAGTAATCAAGTGCGAATTACACTTCTATTATTCAATGGTAGGTTCCCAGGATTAGATATGGGCCTCCAGGAAGGGAGCTGGCTTAGTGAAATCTTAAACTCGACCCACATGGACACCTGGAGGGGAGATGGGACCCAGAAGGACCAAGTGGACTGCCGACTGCGCAGGGGCTGGAGGGGCAAAGGTAATGTCCATTGCAGTGAAAATGTCTCAAGAAAAGCATGTCCCCCACAGAGACCAACTGAAAGGTCTCCCTTGGAAATCCGCCCAACCAAGAGTTAACAATGTGCGTCGCAGCTACTGCAGTGAAAGACGGCAACATTTCCCACTCCTTACCTGTCCTGCCTCCACCACCTCAACGCCCTGCAGGAGCAGGAAGCAGCCTGGTGAAGGGGGCGGGGGGAGGGGAGAAGGATGAGGCGGGAGAGAACAGGGAAGAGCCAGTCATTCTCCCTTCCCTACTGCTCAGGCCAAGCTGGGAGGAGGGAGAAGATTTAACTTTTGAATTAAGTTAGAAGTTTTAACTATTAGGGCAGGCTGAATATTTTAATTATTGAAATGAAGCTATTCATATAACTTAAAGTGACCAGAGCATTTTTGTTATCTAAGAATGACAGGAAAAGCCTTAGGACTTGCCTAATCATTCATCCCATGGGTGGGGAAAAATGGTCCACAGTGAGAAAGAATGAAATTGTTTCCTGCCTGTACATACCAATTTCAGGTCAATCAATGTGCCAGCTATATACTCTCCAGGGACTTCAGGTGTATTAGTAGTGATTAAGTTACCACCCTCTGGTGCAGGTCTGACTTGGTGAAAGCAGTTAGTCAATTCACTAACCAAACTGGTCATAGGAGATGGCCCATGATGGCGATGAAGCCACTGCTCCCTGGACGCAGAGCTGAGAAAGGTTTGGAGACGTGTTGTTTCTTTCCAGTCCTTGAATGTTTAGTTGGTGTTCCAGAACAAATACACTTCCAAAAGTGCTTCATTGCCTCCAGAATGTATATTTGAGTCATAAATACTCTTTGATAAAAGAATATCATTTCAATTATATACTAAAGCTCAGAGAAGTTAAGGAATTTGCTAAAGTCACTGTCCTTTTGATTGCAAATGACAAAACTAAGCCAGACATGGAAAGAAGAAAGGAAGGAAGGAAGGAAAGAAAGAAAGAAGAGAGGGAGAGAGAAAAGAAAAAAGAAAAATGCAGAGGAGGGGGACATTTATTAACTCGTGTGTTTGAAAAGTCCAGGCCTTACTTGTTGCAGGTATGGCTGCATCCAGGTGCTCAATTAATGTCCCAAATGTATCTTTCTTCATTTCTTGGCAACACATTTGCCTTTCTATGAAGTCACAAAAAACGGCCACTAAACCCTTAGCCTTACAGTCTAGCCACTGGACAGCCCCAGTGAAAATTAAGAGATTCTTCTCAGTAGTTCCAGCAGAAGTCACAGATTGAATTTCACTGGCCTAGTTTAAATTGCATTATCCAGTGCTGAGCTAATCGCCATGACTGAATGTCCCTAGGGCTGGAGGGAGAATCAGCTCCAGGGGAAACATGGACTGAGAGTGGGAAAGCGCTGTTGCTACTTGAAGACAGGAAGGTGGGTGACAGGCAAAACCAACAAATGTCCACTCTGGACATAGGCCCAGTAAGGAATGGCAAAGCCAGAGTTAGGAATTATGTCTTTCAATTCCTAATTCAAAGATCTGTGTAGGTCCAAAGTAATTTCATTCACGTGTCCCTTTAAAAAATGTCATTAGCTGATATAAATATGGTAAATTTGAGGTTCAAACACTAAATTTATCCTGCATTCCTGAGTAAAGAACCTGCTAAAAATAAACCCATGTAAACAATATCATTTCATATACAAGACAGCAAATGGAACCATCAGCCTCATTTTATTAGTATTATTCAAGAAAATCATTTGTGCTCTAATTTACTCTGACACCAGAGAAAGCTCTAATTTGATAAACTCCTGATTCGGGATTACAAAGTAATGTTGCTTTCATATGAGTAAGACAAAAATTAGAGTAAGCTGGCAATAGAGTCAGATGTATTCTTCAATGCTCTCTGGAGTTCTGTCACCCTAGCACAATTAATTCCAAAAGTGAAGAGCTTAATATGGCTTGTGGGAGTGACGAAACTGCTAATTTGTCAGACGAGATCAAGAGCATAAATATTAACAGAATGTCTAATGTGAAGTTTGGGGGTTTTCTTTTCTTATGTACTTGTACATAAGAAAAGAAAACTCTTTTTCCCGGAGATTTTTAAAAATATGTATCCTTGCTACACAAAACTTCGAAGCTTCAATGAAACAAGGGTTGGTTCATCCCAGTGGTCGGCCAGTCCTGGGTCTGGTCATGCAATGCCTCACCTGGAGAGCAGAAGCACAGCGGTGGGAGGCAGGTGGGCTCTGATACAAATGGAGTGGGATTTTTATAACCCCCCCAACTCCTGCTTAGTGGGATTAAACTCAGGATCGGAAGTCCACACCCTGCTCTGCCCTGGCCTGAGATGGAGTGAGAGGGAATTGGGAGCTGGAGGGCCCCGAAAAAGACACACTGGAGGTGATTCGTGCTGACTTGTGCAGGGCTACTAGTCTAATGACAGGGCTAGGACTAGGCCCAAGTTTATCAATTACTAATCCTGGATCTAGAGGTCTGGCCTAGGGCCAAGCATTCAATGAGGGCCTCTTTAAAGCTTGATAAACTTCCATCCATCCTTCCACCCATCTGTCTGTCCATTCATCTGTCCATCCATCCATCCATCCAACAAATTTCCCCCTGGCGCCCACATGTGCCAGACAGTGCAAACGAGGCATAAGCTCTGCCATGTTGGAGCACATAGCACAAGGGAAGCAGCCACTGAATGAGTCATTCTAGGAGTGCTGAGTATTGTAGGTGCATCACAAGGGGCCTGACCTAGTCTCTGGGGTCCTGCTTTCAGGAAACATGACTGCCCCAGGTGTGAACCTCTGAGAGTGTCGCAGCCAACGTGGGCCAACAGCCGGAAGGACGAGGCCACTCAGGGCGCCCTGCACAGAAGGAAGGCTTTGTGCTAGCTGAGTGTGGAAACTCTGAGTCTAGGCAGTGTGGGCTTTCAGATGGATTTCCTATCATTTATCTTCTTATCAAAAGGTTTAATCACTTTCCTCTCTCCTGACTGTACAGGAATAATGAGCTTATTCTATCCCTACCAATACAATGCACAATAGAAACAGTTCAGAGACTCTTTGGCCTTCTAAAATGAATGTTTTTATTGTGTAAACATCATTGAAACCACAGTTAAAGGAATGTTTAAAGAAGAAAATCAATCTCAGTAATCCCACGCACAGCTACTTTGTCACTGCATACAGCCTGCTGGTCTTTGTGTGAACACCAAAATGAATTCTATGTGAAAATTAGTTGTCATCTCATTTCCCCAAGAAGCTGAATATATTCTGACATGTTATAGACCTGTGGTTTTTGGAAAAGACAGCATACTCCCTCATGATTTTCAACTTCTTTGTCCAGAATGAAAAAGTACTTAAAAACGGAAAACTAATTGCTGTGGTTTCTGAACAGAGTTCAGAGCGACTCAAGTCATGTTCTGGAAATAGTTAAAAATTACATTACATTCCTTGAGGGCAAGCTCTATATCATATACTTTGATGCTCAATTAGCTCACCCCCCTAAACAAAGCTTCTTTATATGAAGTCAGACATATTAAATAACAAATGCAGCGTGAAACTCGAGACATTGTAGGAGGCATTGGTCGCTAGTACTTGTTCAGCGGGTCCTGTGCAAAACGGTTGAGTCTTCGAAAGTGATTCTGGCTTAGCCAGACTCCTTTTTCTGGCCTCTGTCCCAGGTCAAAGTCAGGGCCCTCATCCTCCCTCCACCATCAAAAAGGGAGAGTTCTTTGCAACTCATCAGTCGTCTTGTCCTGTGGAAAGATTTATCATTGATACTGTCACTCAGGCTGTGTTAAACTTTTTATCTAGTTGTACAATGAAGGTGGATTTAGGCACTTGCAAGTAGGTGAAGAGGTATTGGGGGGCAGGTAGATGGGCCCTAAAGGCACCCCACAGCCTTGCTACTCAAAGTGTGGTTCCCAGACCAGCAGCATGGGCATTCCCTGGGAGCTCCTTAGCGGGGCAGAAACCCTGGCCTCATGCAGCAGTAGAAGGGAAGCTTCATTGCAACAAGACCCACCGAGGGTGCTGATCTTGCTGGTCCACACTTTGAGAACCCCTTTCCTGGAGCTATTCAGGGAATGCACACCCTAGGCTAATCCTCCTGTGTGTTTTGTGGTGAGGGCAGAGAGGCAGTTTATTGGTTTTCCCTGCCTTGCTGTTGGAGGAGACCAACTGGCAGGGCAATGCTTCCCTTTGTCACCAGTGGTTTCCCAGCCCCAGCCTCCCCTGCAGCCTGCCTCTGCTCCTCCCCACCCTGCAGGATCTCCAGCTTCAGTTATCAGGCCCATGGGTCCCCCTTTAGTTATCACAGCATGGCCACATTTCATAAAAATCTTCATTGCGCAAATCTGAAGCCATGCCATGTAAAATAGCACTGGTGAAGTCTCATGTTATACACAACATTGGAATTAATGTCAATCCTCCAAAATTAAAAAAAAAAATCCATCAAGAATTGCATAATTCTAAGATTGGCAGAGGTCTTTAGAAAGAGTTTGCACTTTTTCCACGGGTCAGGCCACAGAAATGCCTGCTGTCCTTTTTCAGAATCTGTAGCCTATGAACCTTTTTATTGTTTGCATATATCAAAGAGTTTGTTATTATAGTATCTGGGTGACTATTTTGCTATTATGTTAACCTTTACCAATATAATTTATTATCTTTCAAGAGTCTATGAGAACAATATCATCTATAAAACCCCTGATCGGGGATGCTCATGCTAAGGCTGATAAAAAGTTCTCCCAAATTGAAAATTTTAGCAAGGGCAGTGGGATGTGGGAAAATGCCTCGGCAAAGACCAGCCACACTCTCTGATATACTGTTAATGTGGGAAAAGGCTCTGCAAAATATTAAAAATAATGCTAAGAAAATAAAAAGCAGCTTTAAAGCAAAAAAAAAAAAAAGCATAGTAATTACAGATTTATGTTTTCCTGGAACACATCCGACTTTACATTTATTGCTATGGAAAAATTTGTCTTGAATTATGCAAGATCTTCAGAAAAGCATCCATTGCATAAAATGTGAACACCACATCTATGAGAATATTTTATTCCTCAGGTAGCTGAAGCCAGAAATATATCCTGATGTGTCCAGCGTGATTTCTTCACTTGGTTATGGAGCCCATCCCCCACTGGGCAAGCCTCGCAGTCTCCCTTTGTCCCCTGTGGTCCCAACATCATGTGCATGCAGTGGACACCCAATCACATGATAATGTCACCATTACAACAGGAGAACTGGCTTCTAATTCACTTTGGTCTTTAATCCAGGATGATAATCTTTTTTTTTAAAGAGACAGGGTCTTGCTCTGTCACCCAGGCTGAAGTACAGTGGCAGGATTATAACTCACTGTAGCCTGGAACTCCTGAGCTCAAGCAATCCTCCCACCTCATCCTCCCAAGTAGCTGGGACTACAAGCATGTGCCACCACACCCGGCTAATTTTCTAAATTTTTTGTAGAGATGGAGTCTCACTATGTTGCCCAGGCTGGTCTCCAACTCCTGCCCTCAAGTGATCCTCTTGCCTCGGCCTCCCAAAGTGCTGGGATTACAGGTGTGAGCCACTGCACCTGGCCTTAAACCAGGCTGGTAATGCTTTTTGAGCTCTGGTGTTGAACAGGGCTCTTGTCCACTCTGCTCAATAGGTGTTTTACTTATTGGTGCCTCAGTTTCCCATCTTCACAAAGAGGTTTGCCCTCTACCTGACAGTCATTGATGGAGGGAGTTGTATGAAGGATACAGAGACATTTGAACCATGGGGCCCTTCCAAAGTGAGGAGGGGCAGGGGCCTCAGCCGTGTCCGCAGCAGCCCGGGGTGGGGAGGGTGCTGGTCCATCCATACCCTCACCTTGTGGCGTGGAGGCCGTCACAAGGGTGGGACACAGCCATCACATTCTTTGCCCTTTTGCAAGACCTATGGCAGGACCTCCTTGACAGAGGGAAATGTAGGGCTGTCTCTCAGGAGAGAGGGTGGGGTTAGCTCTGGGGTCTCTGTGAAGCGGCCAGTTGAAACTGAAACGAGGTGGCCCCATGGGAAACACTCCTACCCGAGGCAGGAGAGGAGGAGGAGCTTGCAAAAGAAGAACTGAGGGAGATTATCAGGCAGGCGGAGTGACAGGAGCCCGGACAGGACAGGCCTCTTGCCAACCTCTCTGCAAACTCCTCCTCAGCCCTCACCCCACCTGGTGTGTCCCCGAAGCCAAGGAAGAAGCTTTAAGCCGAACTTGCCGTTGTTAGGTAAAAATGGTTGACTATCGGCAATTTCATGTGGCTTAACCTAAAATTACCCAGTGGGAGGGCTCGGAAGAGAAGGTGGGACCTCTGCAATTAGTCTGTGGCGGGAGGTGGGCATGGGCAGGGTGACGGCGAGTGCGGCTGCGCGGCAGAGGGGGGGGCTCTGCGTCTCGCCACGGGAAGGCAGCGTTGAGTGGGGAGTGGGCTTCAGAAACGGGTCCACCTCTCTGGGTGGCGGCAGCGCATGACAGAGGGGATTAGTCCCATGAGCTGCCTCCACACCAGTGGTGCCCCCGGTGCCCTGCCTTGCCCCGTTTTGTTTTCAGGTATATTCCGGGACCAGGGAAGATACCTTAGTCTCCGGTGTACTCCTAGCACATGGCCTGCGGTGCGGGACCCACAGCGGAGGCTCCAAGGAATGGTGACTAAATTGAAGCAGAAGCCTGCCCATGATGATGAAAGGACAATAAAAAGGGAAACCTCCATATTGTGGAATCCGATAATGCAACAATTCTTGGAAAAACTAGTACCTAGGAATTTCTGAGAGTAAGGAATAGGAGGATACAGTATTTCTTAAAACTATTTGACCACAGAATGTGTTGTTTTCATGGAGTATCGCCCAGGACTGGTGTTCCCAGAATGTATTTTGGTCATTCAGACAGGAGTTGGGCTGAAATATGTATGCACTGTCTACGAACAAGAAACTAATAGTGTAAACTAGATTTCTATTTTTGATAGAAATATTAAAATACTTAGGGGGAAAAAACTGTTTCCAGAGACCTGGGAAGTATTTCAGAAGCACCAAGTACATATGAATAATTGAAATAATATTAATAATAAATTAATTATTCATTAAAATAGGTTCCCTAAAGATATGGACGAGGCAAGACTAGATCAGCCTAGTCGAAGATACATACTTGAAAGTAATACGACTATGTTGCTTCAAATATATTCAAACTTTTCAATAATTCCAACTACTTCTACCATTTTATTCTATACTTTAATGATTTTAATCTATTCATTTAATTCACTAATTTATTTGAAAATATGTGAAGAATATGGTGCTTGGTATCATGGAGCTACAAAAATGAATCAGGCAGGGAATTTCCTTCAAGGAGATTTCTAGAAAAGGTGCTAAACCAGGTAGATTAGACTAAATGAATGTTCTTCAAAGTAAAGAGTAATGATATGATATATGAAAGACAGTTAAATGCTAAGGGCTTCTGAGAAAGGGAGGTTGCTTCTAGCTGTGGCATGAGAGATGACTTTGGGAAGGGAATTCTATCTGGGGAGGCAGGTGAGGAAGGGCTTTGCAGATGGCGTGAATGGCTGGAGGAAACAGCGTCCTTCTGTGGGTGCCATGGATTGTGTTTGGGCCCCTGAACACAATGTCTGTCCAGTCGAGTAGCCAAGCTAGGTTTGGGACTTGATTCTGTAGGTGACAAGGAGCCACCAAGTGTGCAATCAGAGGACAAACCAGCCTGTGGCAGCAGGTGTGTGGGAGGTAGAACTGACAAGTGCAAACTCAAAGAACGGGAGGTTGTGAGATGCTTTAATGGAGAGTTCTGAGTTAAAAGAAAAAAACGTGTATTTTGGAAATATGAAATCCCCAGCTCAGCTCTGTCTGCCTTGGTATTGGCTTATTCCAACACATGCCTGAGAGTAACCAAGGGGATTCTGGCAATATTCACAAAGTGATTTGCCAAATGAATGAGAGTGGAAAGTGCCCTTTGGGGTCATGCTATTTAAAATAGTGTAGGAACAAAATAAATGAGGCTGGTCCATTTCAGTGTGAGGACACTGGGAAATGTCCTGCCAATATCACATCAACCTCGCATTGGGTCACCATTAATGGTAAGTGGCTCTGAAAAGGCACTGCCTGCGAATGGTACATGAGCAAGACAGAACAAGACCACACGGTGCATGGGCTGTTGCTAGACTACGGCCAGCACGACCACATGACTGCATGTCAGCCATGCGTTTCCATTTAATTTTCACATCAGCATATTATTCCCATTTTATAGATAAGGACACTTAGGCTCATAATAGTAAAAAATCTTAAAAGATACAGCCTTGCAAGCCAGGGACAGGCCTCCATTTGAATCTAGGCCCTTTTGATCCCAAACCCAGGGCTCTACATAAGTCACACCTTAGCCTAATGCACACCAGCTCCCTGTCTTTTATCTGCAAAATGAGAAGTGAGTTTGTGGGGAGCGGTAGGCAGCTATTAAGCATGCTCACTTTACAGGGCCATTTTGAAGCTCAGGTGTGGAACTTTCAATTCTGAAATAGGGACTTGATTAACAGGTGTGTTTTGATCAAGGGACGGGGCGCTGCAGGGGCTGTGCGAGGCAGGGGCTCTTCTGAGAAACGGCAGAATCGGCACAGCTGGGCGGACAGGGCAGGGACAAGCATTTAAGGGGGTGGTCAAGGGAGGTGGCCCTGAGAGAAGCTGGAAGAATTAAAAACGCACTCCTCAGGCTCTCTCTAAGGCCAGCTCTGGGTCCTAACTAAGTGGGCTTGGAACCCCCTCCCCCTCTGTTTGTCCCTGAGGATTTGAGATATAACTCCCAGGCCAGGGCTGGGCTGCAGAATCACCTCAGTCACCCACACAGTGTCTTCCCCTGCCTGGCCTGGCCCCAGCCTCTGGCCAGGTGCTGAAGCTGATAGACAGCCCCGAGCCAAGGCCACCACCAGCAACACTGCCAAGGGGTTTTGTCTGGGGCCATGGAGCTTGTCCTGCCACTGGGAGAGAAATGTATTCAAAATGTAGCCAGGAAGCCTTCCTTTCTCTTCTAGCAGAGGGGGCTACGGCTCCCCACCGTCTGCGTGATAAATCAGTTCAAAGACACCAGCTTCGAGACCATCAGGGGCTCTTATTATCACAGGCCAAGCGCAGAGTCAGTGCTGCAGGATTTATTTTCTAGCTCGTAAATCTTGGTTGATTGGAGCTTGTCCTTCAAGCTTTGCTGAGCCCCCTCTAGAGGAGCTGTGCTCAAACCAGGAGCTATGGCGTGGTTCTTAGCCTTTGCCTGTCATCCCCAGGCCAAGAGTCTAGGGCCAGCAGAGAAAGTACCACTTACCTAGCGAACAACAGACTTTTGGTTTGAATTTCCAGTATAAATAAATATTGGAGGGAGGGAGGGAATGACAGAGGGAGGGAGGGGTTCTACCTAAATTCTCCAGAAAACAGCCTCTCCTGCTTGGCTTGGTGGGTGGAGAGTTGCTCTTTGGGGTTTTGGGTCAACTAGAAGTTTTTCCTGGGCTCCAGACTCTCAGCAGACCTTTGGAGGGCTGTGAGCTGGTCCATGAACTTCCTAAAGCTGTCTGGGACATGTCTGTATCATGTGTGTACCAATGAGAATTCCCACTGGGACACTATTGGGTCCACAGCTTTCTTATTTCTTGAGGGAACCATGATCCAAAAATAGTTATGAACTTGTGCTCTAGGAAGATAAACCCCCTCTGTTCTTCCTCTCTGAGAAGCAGTGCCCTTTGCTCCCAGACTTCATGAGCTGTTTTCACCTGACTGGAACATGAGCTGCAGGCAGGTTCTATGGCTCTGAAATTGGTATCTAGCTTATCAGAAATTGGCAGCACTTTTTGGCAGCACACTCTCCCTGACTCTTGCAAGGACACTCAGCCTCACCCTTCCTGGCCCCTCTTCCTTATAATAAAGCTGGTTTCTAAAAGAGTGGAAACAGACATTCAGATGCCCCCCTGGAGAAGGTACCAACCAGATGGCTTCAGGGGCCTTCTGGGGACAGAGTGCAATCTTCAAGGAGACTCAGGAGGCTCTTTGCTTTCTGAGGCCTTGTGAATTGGAGGAGCCGCTGACTAGCCCCAGGAAAAGAATGTAACAGCTTGTGCAGAGCTGAGTGTGCTACATAATCCTGCCTTAAAAGAAGGAATACCCCCTAGAGGTAAACAAGAACTATCAGAAGGCCTCAGAGAAGCAGCAGCCACCCTAGCCAGAAGAGACATGACAACAGCAGAATCGTAACGAGCTAGCTGAAAACAGCACAAGGATGTGTCTAGATGCAAAATATTTCCAGTGCAAAAAAAAAAAAGCCAATTTCAGAAGCCAGGGGGATTCAGGCAACAGAAGTGCCTCTCCTCCTCTCTCCTCCTGTCTCCTTCTGGAAGCAATGTCCTGGGGGTCCTTGAGAGCTGGTAGTGCTCCCCAGAGAGGCCGGGAGGGCTGAGCACTGCCGTGCTCCAATTAAAGCCCAGGAACCCTGCAGCAGCCCAGCTGTGCTGCTGCTCCACTTGGGAATGCAGACCCGGAACAGCGTTGCCATTCAGGAAAGCTCCAGGTCCACGTCGCAGTGCTCGTGAGTCATGTAAAACCCTGAATCTTCCAGATCCGCTCTTCTAAGCAGCTCAGTGCATCTTTGCTGCTGTTGCCTGCTTCTTCAGAGGGAGAGGGGAGGACATGGAAAGCAACTTTTCCCGACAGTATCCTATCTCTTTGTAACAGCGTGCTCCCCTCCCAGCTCTGTTTCCCAAGGGGGTGGGGATGGGGCCGCGGTGGCACCTCTGATCTTGCAGACCCGCTTTTACCATCCTTCGATCTGTGAGCAAGCCCCAGTGGGCACTGAAGCAAATGCAGAGCACCCTCCGCCCCAGGGGCTTGCTGCCACGAGAGAATGTGCGCTCGATGTCTTCAGATAGGCTGGTTTCTCAAGGCAAGCAGGAAATCCGTGTTTGTGAGTGAAACGTTCCCTTTATACTGATTGATTCAAAAATTTAAAGAGTTGTTTGGTAGGACAGACTCGACCAGGGGTCTATTCTCTGCTCCCCTTGCGCTGCAGGGAGGAGCTCCCACAGGCACGTGCGCTGCGCAACCCCAGCCAGCTGCTCCCCTCCTCGCCCACGTGAGCCGTGCGCCCTCGCAGGGCACAGCCTGTGCGGCCGCCCAGAGCAGCCACCTTTAGGAATTCTTGAGGCTAAAGAGGACATTTCCTCCTTCTATAACACGTAGAATCTGCAGAGGCACAGACCCACTGATCTGAGCAATAATTCTGGCCCCTCCATAATCATTATTTCTGGTCTGGAACAAGTCGTCATATCATTGTCAGCTGGAGAATCTGAAACAAGGGATGGTAGAGTGACACCCACTTTTGCCTTATGCAGCTATGATGGAAGAATAATGGCCTTTAGGTATTCAGAGCTCCTCTAAAAACAAATCATCATAATTGCTTCATCATAGCATACTAAAATAATAGTTATTGGCATTATTACAAAACCTTAATACTCCAAGGCACAACAGTCTTGCCATATCTCTGTGAAGTACCAGAGAAATCCACTATTTCCCCCCATTTCATTGTATTGGTTGAAACTGAGGAATGAAAGTTTGAGGCTGCTCAGAGCCCCCTCCTGCAATTAGGATCAGGATTTGGACCTTAGGGCTGTCATCTCAATATCACTACATGAGGTTTCTTCTAATGCCCCAGACCCTGCAGACATTCCTTTTTTATCCTGCGGCAGGATGGGACTTCCTTTCCCTCTCTTTCCCTTCTTTTCTTCTTCCCTTCTTAGAAAGTTAGAACAAATATTCAAAGTGCTTATTATTAGAATAATCTATTAAAATTTTGCCTGCAAAAGGAGGTCAATATTAGCAAGGTGGTTTTATGTAGGGGCCAAGGGAAAAACTTGCCCTTTGCCCTCTGAAGTTTCGCTCAAAAATCAACAAAAGGCAGATGAGTAAGAGAAATGGCATACAAATTTATTAATGTGTACACAGGGAGAATTGCAGAGCGATTACCCAATATCCCAATGGGGTATAGATGCTTACATACCCCACTTCTTAGGGGAAAGGGAGATGGATGATTTTAAGGGGATAGTGAATGATTTTGAGTAGAATTTAATGGGTTTGAAGAGTATACAATGGCCTGGGACAAAGTCTATTGGGCTCACAGAACAGACAATGGTTTGTGACAAAAGTCTGTTGACAAAAGTCTGTCCATGTTTGTCAACAGACTCTAGTCTTTCTTCTTGCATTTAAGTTAATAAACACTCAGAGAAGGGACCAGAGGCAGTTGTTTCCTTTTTTGACAGATCCAGATTTCAGGTGCATAAAAAAACTTTAGGGCAGTGGTCCCCAACCTTTGTGGCACCAGGGACTGGTTTCATGGAAGATAATCTTTCCATGGACCGGGGGTGGGGGGGAATGGTTTCAGGATGATTCAAGCACATTACATTTACTGTGCACTTTATTTCTAGTTTTATTACATTGTAATATATAATGAAATAATTATACAACTCACCTTAATGCAGAATCCGATGCTGCCGCCAATCTGACAGGAGGCGGAGCTCAGGTGGCGATGCGCATGATGGGGAGCCGCTGCAAGTACAGATGAAGCTTTGCTTGCTTGCCACCGGCTGTGCAGCCCGGTTCCTAACAGGCCACAGACCGGTACCAGTCCACAGCCGGGGGTTGGGGACTGCAGCTTTAGAGAAAACTGTATTCTGTGCTTCGGCAGACACAGAGGACTGAGAGACAGGAGGAGCGGGGAGCAGGTCACAGAGCCCTTATGACTTCTTCAGTTCTGAAAGTCAAAGTGCCATATTTTTGGGTATCAGTTTCTGAGCCCCAGCATTTGCTAATAGATGACTTACTGTGAATAAGCTGAGCCCAAATCCTCCTTCAGTGACACGTTTATGGCCTCACTGATCAGCTTCTTGGATACTCAGCCCCCTCCACAGTCCTTTGGGCCCCATGAACACCCATGCCTATTGATGGATAAACTTACTTTCTGGCAATGGAACGACCGTACCTACATCTCCTTCTAAGTATTACAAACAAAAACAAGGAATTATCCACTTTCCTATGTTTCTTTGTGAAGCATTTACAATATGGACCTGAAGCAGGTACAACTAGGAGAGTCCTTTCAACATCCCTTTAAGTACATTGCTCTCTGGTTTACTAGGATAGTACATACATTTCATAAGGAAATGAAACATTTCTTATATCAAATCATTCAGTCTTTACAACAGAATTATATACAGTCGTCCCTGGGTATGTGTGAGGGATTGAGTACAGGACCCCAAATCCACAGATGCTCAAATTTCTGATATAAAATGGCGTAGTATTTGCATATAACCTACACACATCCTCTTGTAACTTTAAATCATCTCTCAATTACTTCTAATACCTAATACAATGTAAATGTTATGTAAATCGTTGTTGTACTGCATTGTTGAGGGAATCATGACAAGGAAAAAGTCTGTACATATTCAGTACAGACGCAACCATCCATTTTTTATTTTTCAAATATTTTTGATTTGCAGTTGGTTGAACCTAAGGCTGCAGCACCCACGGATACGGAGGGTCTACTGTAGTTATAGGGGGTAATATTATACCCATTCTACAGATGGGAAATTTGAAGTTTAGGAGGACAATCAGGATTTGACTTATACGTATTGACTTTCTTCTCTCTAGGTAACTTATTGGAGCATTTTAAAAACAAAACTCATTTCAGAGACAGTGATTTCCTCCAAATATGCATTGCGATGTTTGATATTTAAGCAAAGGAAAGGGCGCAATCATGCAGATCTTATTTACTATTTTGCCTCATTACACAATCAAATTAAAGTTGCTGATACATTGAAGTGTGAGCCCAGTGTTTTGTTTTGTTTTGTTTTGTTTTGTTTTGTTAAGCCCACAATGGAGTTTCTGGTCTACTAATCAACCTTAAACCCAGCCTTTCCTCCTCTGGAGTGCTCTCTCAGGAAGGAGGAAATGCTCTCTGTTGGAGGAAGCCCACCTGGCCAACTCTGGGAGATGAGGATCTGAGCAGGCCCAGGATGCTGCCCTTCTGCCTCTCACTACCAGGTCTGCATGGCCCCATCCCGGTCCCTCCCTGCTGAGCGTCTGTGGTGCCCTGAGAGGAAAAGAGGGCAGGAGTACTTTCCTCCTGCTTCACATTCTTCCAGAACGATTACTGCTGGCTTCCTCACAGTTCTTTGCAGCCTCTTCCTCCTGCTTTGAAACACCCCAATGATTTTAAAATAGAGGCTATGATCTTCAAAACGAACCCACACCAAGACAGCCCTTATAAGGGTGCAGGATATACTCTCAGTTTCCTTTTACAGTGAAAAATAAACTTGGGAGTACAAAAGACTGTGTGGGAGCGGAGGTCCCCTGGTGTGTTATGGATGCAATGCATTGCTGTGAGCAGAAGGGGCCCTGCTTGGTTTCAAGGAGAGCACTAATAGAGCTGGGCTGCTTGTTTGTTTTGTTTAGTAGTTCCTCAGATGTCCTGTTTGTTCGTTTTAGAAGAAATGAATTTATATGTCTTTCAATTTAATTTAATTTTTGAACAGGCAATACTTTGCATAGTTCAAACACCAAAATAATATAAAAATGAATACATGGAGAAATCTTTCTCATACCCATGGCTCCATCTCCTCATTCTCCCCCCTCCTTCTAGGCAACCATTTTTATTGTTAATAATTTCCTATGTATCCTTCTATTTTTGTTATGTAATATACTTATTTTCCCCTTTTCTTATTGAACAGGCTTTCTCAATAGGGGTGATATCACCCCCAAGGGGATGATAATTGGTTTTTGAAAGTGAAAAATTCTTACTCTTTTTTTGTATAAATCACAGATATGCATTATATACACAGTACATAAACATATATGTGTGGTATTAAAATTATATGGGAGGGTGGGGATTAAGGAAATATGTCTTAAGAAGGCTTCTTAGGTGAGTGATAATGAAAAAAAGATTGAGCAATACTAATAAAAATAGTGCACCATATGGACAGTTCTGAAACGTGCTTTTTTCACTTTATCATATATCCTAGAGATAGTTCCATATAAATTATATAGATTTATCTCATGCATAGTATTCCATTGTGTAGATGTACCATTATTTATTTAACCAGGTCCTTACTAACGAGTATTTGGGTTGATTCTAATCTTTGGCTATTATAATGTCAAGGTGAATAGCCTTTACATACACCGAATACATGCAGAGGTGTATCTGTGTATAGATCCTTGGAAACGGGGTTGCTAGGTCCAAGGGTAAATTCCTCTAAAATGCAGACAGATATTGTCAGAGTTGCCTCTGTTTTAAGCTCCCAACTTTGTCTATCATCCCATAAATAAGAAACGGCTTACATACCCTCTGAATGGCATTGTCTGACTCCTCCTAAGGATCATGTTAGTCATCGGTGGGCTAGGGGCAAGGTGGTCATTGGGGTTCTGCAGCCTTCTTGGGATTGTACTGTGACCAGGGTTTCCACAGACATGAAGAAGGGTAGGTGGACCCTTGGCTAAGCAGAAAGAGGACCCTTTGCGACACTGCCTCAGACAAAAAAGGGGACCCTGCATCTTGGATGAGGAGCTGTCAGCTATTAGAAAGGGCGTTACTTGGGATAACCTCAGGCCATGATGTGAGACCTAGCACCCCTCTGCCATAATCTGGAGCCTCCGTCTTGTGAGCTAGCAGCTCCCTAGATGAGCTGAACACAACCCAGCCTGACTTTCTCATGCCTGGGAGCGCAGGGCCTGGCCAGGGACTGCATGAAATATTACTGCATGGAATATTCAAGCTGCCACACAGCTCCACTCCTGACACAATTCCCTTCCCACTGTCCTCCACCTGCCGCAGCTGTGCAAGAAGGCAGTCAGGTGGGCGGCAGCCTCACCCTCCTGGAAACCACCCGGATGGCGCAGGCAGGCCGGACCGCAGCAGGTGCAGCGCTCTCGGTGCAGCCCCGCACCCCTCGTGATCTGAGCCGCGATTAACTGGCGAGACTTTTGTGCTTAACACCTAAACCGACTCTGCAGACCTGATTTGGTCCTTAAGTTATTTGAAGCAATGTAATCATATTCTTTTCCAGCAGAAATCTGCTGTGTTCACAAGTTTGACAGCAGACCAAAGGAAACCTCTGGGCTAGCTCACTGCTGCTTTGGGTTCTGCATCTCCCCCTGGAGACCATCGTGTCAGCAGGAGGGGCACACATCCTCCTTTCGCTGGTGCTTGTTAACTGAGGCCAGATAAATCACAAAATACCGAAAGTTCGTGCTGCATTACAATCACATCTAAGCTATTGCTGGGCAGGATTTGACTCTTAGAATTTACTCAAGGCTTCCTCTCCTTCCTTGTTTCTCAGTCAACTCCCCGAGTCCACCGTCTTTCCTGCCTAGTTCTGTAAGCAACTCTGGACTCCCGCCGTGCTCAAAGGATACTTTTTGGTTGAAGGAATGAATTTAAATAAACAAACATCTGCCATAAACACGACTTCAGAGATGAAGTGGGTTCCTCCCCTCGCCTCTGCAGCATCTTGGAGTGCAATAATGCTCTGTGGCCTCCAGAAACATGATAGAAGTGTCAAACTACATAAATTGCGAATCATAAGTCACAGTTCCATTTGCTCTGCCACAGTGTAAAAACTGCAAATTTTTCATCAAGAAAGAAGAGCGATGAGTGCCTCGGTATAACTCAGCCGCCACGACACCTCCGTCACCCACGCCCACCCAGCGGCCGCACCAGCTCTGCCCCGCAGACCACCTGTCTGGGCCAGCACCCACACAGCTTGTTTTCCCTGGGTGTGCACCTTCTTCACCCTCCTTCCGTTGATCAATATTTCAGACAGGTTCCGTCGTCGTCGCATTCATTGTAGCAATAGCGGAAAAAGATGTCAAAATTGAAACCTCTTCTTTTTCTCCCGGGTCATTTTCTCTGTGGTCATTACTCTCCAACACTCCACAGCAGCTAGTGCTTGCTGGCTCTCGCCCGCTCTCTGTCTCCCTGCCCCCCACCCCGTCTCTTCTCTCTCCCGTCACCACATTTTCCTCCACCTGCCCTGGGATTCCAAACAGAGGTGGGACAGAAAACAATAGGGTCCCAGGCTTAAGAGAAACAACCAGCTCCTTTTACAAAATGATCCTCGGCACTTATGTAGGAGCACCCCAATATTTGAGGGGTCACACTATGCCTATGACAAAAATTCCATGGCTTCCCCAAGGCCACTCCTAGATATGAGTGCCCCTAAATCTTGAACTTGGGCTTCCAGACCCCACCGCTGTCTGGCCTAACTGGCCGATCTCTACGCAGTGGGCCAAGCAACATTGCCAGATGCCAAGCACTGCTAGATGGGCCTAGGCCCAGCAGTGATTTATTTCTTACTGGGCTGTGGCTAGAAAGTTTGGTTTGGGCTATGGACTCTTAGAGGGCCAGAACTGGCTTTATGCCACCCTTTACACAGTGCCACCTAGAGGGTCTCAATATTGCCCTGGGCAGTGATAGCATGAGATGGCATTCTGAGATGGAGAGTGCAGGACAGTTTTCCAGGTGGCCTCAGGCCAATTTAGTTCTTCCTCCTTTCTCACTTGTAGTTCTCGAGAACAGCTGTAGGATGTGGTGGGGATGCAACATCTGGAGATGGGGGAGCTGGCTTGAGCAGTGTGTGCTCTGTTCCAGTCCCCCCTTAGAAGCAGAATGGCCTTCAGTGTTTTAACCCATGGTATAAAACCAGTGTGGGCTGCTCTCCCAAGCCCCACAGCTGCGATGCGAGTGGGACACATGCAGTGGAGACTCCATTCGCCACTGTCAGGATGCTTTGAGCATTCCTGAGCTTTGGGAAACCAACTCTCAGGGAACCCTAGGCTTTGGCTCTCCCTTGCTGTCTGTGTGTAAGTAATAAACCTACTTCATAAAACTCATCATGAGGGGAGGTGTTTTGTCTTACTGGACTCAGACAAGTTGGTAACCAATGCACAGTGAACCTACTTTACAGAAAGGATGATCATCTGATGTATGAATATTATATTTAAGAACATGTGTTAATAGTGTCATCTGAAATCTAAATCAGTTTTACCGAGTTCTCTGTGGCTCATAACTAATGGAGGAAATTAGATCAACTTGTAAAGAATAAAAATCTTATTTATTCTTTGGCCATCCACTTATCTATTTTATAAATATGTATCAATATGCAAGGTGCCATGTGGTGGGATGGAAAGATAGACAAGATGAGCCCCTGCCATCAGGAAGTTTAAAGGAGAAGATATAATAACAACAACAATGATAATGAACATAGTAATAACCACAGCTAACATTGCTGTGCGCTGCTAGTCACTGTTCTGCATACTCAGCCTGGATTTGCTTATTGGATTTGAACAAAAGTCCTGTATGGTAGTTTCTCATTATTTTCCAACATGCCTATGAAGAAATTGATGCACGGAGAAGCTAAATCATTTGCTCAAGGCCACATAAATAATGCCAAAGCCAGGATTTGTACCTAGAAAACCTGCCTTCAGAATCCACATATTGTACTTAACCACTATACTACGAAGCTAGACATCCATGAAATGATGCAGAAATGAATGAGGTCCCTAAAGTAGGCTAAAATGAATAGCTGTTGGCATCTAGAGGAGAAGGCAATCACCTTTGGGGTGGGGAGCAGGGGCGCTGGGTCTTGACCAAGGCTTCATGGAGGGCGTGGCATTTGTGTTCAACCTTAAGAATGGGTGGGTTTGGAAAACTGGAACTATCAGATGAGCTTTCCAAGTAGGTATGATGTGGTCTCAGAATCAACAAGGAAGCACATGGCTTGCACAGGAACAGTAAAATGGCCAGCAGAGAGAGTTTAAGGGAACTGGTGAGGTAGGATTGAAAATGATTGGAGAGAGGAAGTCATGCATTTTATATTGTAAAATAAATCTTCCAAGCATTATAGGACTCATTTGGGTCTGCTTCCCTCACAGAAAAGCACGGAGATGACAGGCTGTATGAGCATCTGGGGTGCTAGGAAAAATGGAGTGGGAGCTGGGGGCACCCAGCAATGCAGTATTAAACCCGGGCAGTCACCCTTTTGTTGTGGCTTCAAAACTCTCCCAGGGAAACACAAGTTTTTATTATCATAGTCAGAATAGACTCAAGCCCATGCCTCAAACTGGCTCAGTTCCCTTTTTAAGGTGAAGTGTCGTCAAGTTGCAAAGAGAAATGACTTGATCTTAGCCGATGGCTGCTCAGGCTGACTGGGACAGTCTGCGGCCATGTCTTTCTGCCCTGAGTCTCAGTGTATGTGTGCCCTGCTGGAGACGTCTGGCAGCTTCTTTCCCCAAGTTGAGTGGCTTGCCTCACTGCGGAAAATACCGTTTGTATGACAATGTGGCCTCTGATGATCCGTTCAGGGTTGTCCCAGCCCCTGGGTTACAAGCAGAGCGACACCTCGAGAGCCAATGCCTTGCAAGGTCATAGGTCAAGAGGTGATGCCTGAGCCCGGTCTGCAGCCCTGGCCTGGCCTGGCCAACGGTGGGAAGATTTACACCAGTGATGAAGTTTTCAGTGGTCCTGAGACTGAGGAGGCCCAGCCTGAAAGCACAGTGAGGGAAGGAGCAGGGAGCTGAGGATGATCATCAGACTCCTGGTTGATACGGCTTCTCAGTTGCTCACTTGACTAAATATCAAACGTAGGCAAACAGATGGTAATAAGATAACATCAAATGCTTCCACTTCCTCTGGCTTCTCCTTCCTTGTCCTCAAGAGAGTTCCAAGGGTTTTTGTTTTGTTTTGTTTTGTTTTTTTAACAAAGGAAACTAGACAAAGCAGAACATAGAAATTTTTGGCACACTGCGTGGAAGGGAGAGGGGAGGTGTGTTGTCTCTGCAGAAGGGCAGCTGGCATTCTTTTCTGTTCTGTGTGGATCGGTGGCTAAGGAAAGGAGTTATACTAGCAAAGAGCAACCGGGGTCCAGCTCCCGGGCACGAGACCATCTCAGGCAAATTAATTGGCCTTCTGCGCTCAGCCGCAATCTGTGGCAGGGCCACCATGACGACACGGAGGAGGCGGCACGCTCTGAGATTCGCGTCCCATAACCAACCCTCCATCCGTGCCGGGGAAAACCAAGCATTTTCTTACACGTTCGTTTGTCAGACATCTTGGGCTTACTGAGGTGAGAGAGGGAAAAATATAACAGACCTCAAAATAGCACAGCATTGCGTGGGAAGGATGATAAAATTATGGCAATTCGGTGACAGACACTGAGGCTCCATTTTATCACTCTGTGAAAGCACGCCTTGGGAGGTTCGCTGTTTCTACTCCTTTTCTTCCTCCACGTCCCCGTGTTTTCCTCACATGAATATGTACATTGTGGAATATTTTACTTCACTGCTGGCTGTTCCCCCTCGTCTCTCCCCGCCTCACATCCACGCAGCCTTGCTGCTCAGCGGTGGCTGCGAGTCTCCCCGCGCAGTGTGGGAGCGTTCTCCAGCGCCGCGTGGCGAGGGGCCACTCCCAGGGAAACGCTGGCAGCCCCTGGCTGGCCTCCGGGCCACATCATTCAAAGACCAAGTAGGCTGCTGCCCCTTTGAAGGCAAATGCAGCCCCCGAATCTGGGAAATGGACTCCCTGGTATTCCCCCCCACCAGCAGTTCACAGGAGCCAAGCACTGAAAATCTGCTGCACCGAAAGGAAACAGCTACCTGCGTGTCACTGCCAGCCACGGCAATCTGAAGCAGCTCTCGCATCTCACCATACCAGTTTTGTTTTGAACAGGTTGTTCCTCCAGTTGCAGTCACGTGCACAGAGCCTACCGCTTCTACATCGACCCCCATCCTCACCTGAACGGCCCAGGGGTGACAGGGAGTGGTGGGCGCCTCAGTCCCTCGCCTCAGAAAGGGGGACTTCATGGGTTCCTGCCAGACTCATTTGCATGTAAACGCTCTTAGAAGAGGCTTGATCGTAGAGCCTGCACATACCAATGACTCCAGAAGTGCTATCTGCTGGAGCAGACAGGGTTAGATCAGAGAAGCACAAGCACAAGGGCGGCAGTTGACTTAGGATAAGGACTCCTTAGCATTGGCAGGGGTTAGGCCTTCTGCAATGGTGGTGGCGGACTACGCAGTGATGCGGTCTACGCAGGCTTTGCCTCTGCATCCGCTGCTGAGTCTGCGGTCACTACAGGTCAGCCAGAGCATCGGTTGGAACCCAGGGGGACAAACTGGAACCTGTTTCCATCTCTCACCACCTCAATGCCGGAGGTGAGCTGCAGGAGAAGCTGGCGCCCATTGCCACAGAGTGGCACAGTCACCTGGCACAGAACTCGGAGAAGCTGCGGGAGGAGATCTGGTGGGAGCTGGACGACCTGCCGCCACAGGTGCTGGCCCACACCTGGGTGAGCCAGCAGATGAGCATGTGCGCTTGGTGCCCTGCGCCCACTCGCAGAGCACAGGAACTGTGGCTCCTGCTTCACCTCCGCCTTCCAGATTTTGTTCAAAAAGTCTCGTGCGGCCAATGCTCACCAAGAACCATACAGGGTAGGGAATTCGGGGGACTGTAGCTCCGATTTAGCAAAGTCTATACAGTACAAACACCATAATACTTACTAAGAGACCTGCAACCTTCCACCTCCACATCCCTCACCCCAACCTGCTGAAGAAACACTGATCCAAATATGATGTGTTCATTCCCATAACACCCGCTATGACACCATAAGGCCCCTGAACGCAGGGAATGATGTGTGTTTTGTTCACTGTTGTATCACTGTGCTCCATACATTTTGGCTGAAGGAGTCAATGCCAGAGATAATCAGAACAAACACTGATCTTTGCTCAAGTCTTCAGCCCGCTCTGCCTGTGTTTTTACATCACTCTATGGATTAACAAACATTTACTGAGCACTTATTTTGACCCAAATACTGGGCTAGATTCTGAGAAGAAAGCAAAGTAGAAAAAGCCACTCGCGCCAAAAAGCGTATCCATTTGCTTAAGAGGTAATCCATCTAAAGCTAAATAATATCAGTGTTACATTTGTAAGTGGCAGGGAGTGTTAATAAATACGATAGGAATTCCAAGGCAGGAGTGATCCTTAGGGTGGCTTCAGGGAAGGCTTCCCAGAGGAGGTGAGGCTGCAGCCAGTGCATGAAGACAGAAAGCAGAGGGAGAAAGAGGAAGGCAGTAGCCAAGGAGCAGAAGTCAGAGTTCAAAAGGCCCACTGGGGGCAGCAGGAAGGCCCTAACCCAGCTGGCTTTGCGACTATGCACAGAAGTTGAGAGGACAAAGTTGGAGTTCATAATCAAAGATGACACCAGGACTGCCTGAGCTCTCCCAGCATTATGAATGGAAAATGAGCTCATGTGGATCTTCAGTGATGATTAAAAATAGCGGACATCACTAAGCATTTACAATATGCCAGTGCTAATACATCCATCACTTAATCCCAAACTAACCATCAGGTAGTTATTATCCCCATTGATGGAAGAGGAATCTGAGGCTTTAAAAGATGATGTTCCATGTCCAAGTTCACCCAGCTCCTAAGTGGCCGAACTGGGATCTGGGTTTGTGCCAGCCGAATTCGTGCCTGCGCCTGCAGCTCCATCCTGTAGCTCTCTTTTGCACAGATGTGTGCTCTGGCAACAACCTTCCCTCCCTGACTGCTTGAGGACTGCCCAGTCAGGGCTGTAGCGCGAAATTCTAGTGAGCGAGGTGTTGCCGCAAATGCTAAGCAACCAGTCAAATGATAAATTCACAAGGGCTTTCTGTCATTTAATTCCAGTTTTGATTAGGAAGGAAACACCCTAGCATGTAAACCAGCTAAATTATAAGAGAATTCTGCTGCCTAAGATAGTGGCTTTCTCTACCCCAAGGCTGGACTGAGGAGAGAGCCCATAGTGTTTATCTTGAAATGAGCACTTGGTACCTGTTTGCTTTTGATGTTTCAAGGTTTTCCCTTGTAGGTTTTAGGTTTCCATTGTGAAAAATGTTTTCAGTTTATAAGGTTGAAACACGCTTGTTAACGCTACTAATGAAAATGTGAGTGCACACAGAATTTGTCACCTACATGTCCAGCCTGCCACCGCCCTCCAGACAGATCAGAGCCTGGTCCTGTCCCCCAGGAGCCCACCCCACCTGCTGAGAAGCACTGCAGTGAGGCGAGGCCCAGCTGAGGGGATGAAGCTGGAGCCGGAAAGGAGCTCAAGCTAGTAAATGTGTCAATTTATTTGGACTCCCTGCAATTTAGAAGCTGATTTCAAAGAAAAATTGCTTCAGGCTTCAGACTCCTTCTGTTGTTGCCAACTGTGGCCCATTTTTACAGCTGACTGACCACCATCTAAAAAGGGTGCCTGGTATCACGGCAACCTTGATCGCTCCCCCGGACCCCCGCTGCCCCGAGCAGAAGTCATAAGCATAATTACAGCTAATGGAGGCACGTTGGGGCAGGCCAGCCCCGAGTCACCACCACCTGCTTCCCCAAGGACCTGGCCGCGGCTTGCACGCGCAGCTGTTTGTTGCGAATCCGGAGTCAACAGCTGACATGATTCATTAGAACTTCGCAGGCCGCCACGGCGGTCCCCACACCTCACACACAGCCCAGGCCGCAGCTTCGTGCCCCTGCCCGCCCCGCCTCCCTCGCCCCGCACGACCTCCGAGGTTAATTATGCCGCCTGGAGGCCTCCACCCAGAAGGAAAATAAACAGTCCGACTTGGCTGGGAGTGACTAGATGGAAGGGACAGGGGGAAGACGTCTGCCCCCCACACGCATAAATCACGGCACAGGCCTTTTTCTCAGCAGCCTAAATCTGAGTGTGCCTCATTTAAAATCCATCTCTCTCCCACTGCCAGCCTGAGGTTGGGGAGAAGGGGTTATCAGACTGCTCTGCGGTAAGAAGGAACACATTAATCTCAACCTAGTTTCCAGAGAGATTTTTTTTTTTCTTTTGGTTCAGAAAGGGCAGTTATTTAAAAAGGGTTGTTTGGAGGGTGAACCATTAATACGTTGTCCCCTCAACAAACCCTTTAAGAACCTATTAACAGAGCCTCAGTTGTTCAGAGGGGTGATTCCTCTGCACGGCTTATCTCGGGCAACTGCAGGATGCACAGTGTCTGCTGAAAGAGAGCCTGTTCTGAGGAAGCAGGCACTCGGGGCGCTCTGAGATGGCGCCCCCACCACCAGGGTTATTCTAGGCCGAGGTGAACCGCGGGAGGCCAGAAGCAGATGGAAGGGCACCAGGCTTTGGGACCCAGGGGACCGGAGGGTGGGGACCCACGACCTTGCTCCTCTGCCGCACTCCAGCCCTGGGCTCCTCGCCGGCACTTTCTCCTTTTGTGAAGACAGCAGTCTAGACGATGGAGATAACCTTTCCAGACCAATCCCCCACACAACCTTTCTCTGGGACATTTGCATGCCATTCTTATGAAAAGGTCACCCAGAAAACTCTGGTCAAAGAGCATCCTTCCAAACAACAAATGTGACCATTAAAACAAAGCGCCCTTCTCATTTGAGGGCGCGGAAGCAGCTGGGTTTCAGGATGGCTTGGCTGGCCCAGGCCTGTGGCATTTGTTACCTGAGGGAAACAATAGCAGCTCTGTGGGCATTTCTGTCTGAAAGGGCAGGAGCTGCGCGCCTGCTTCTCCGGTTCAGGCCAGCAAGGAAGGAGCATCAGGAGGCTTCCCATCAAGGCCGCAGGCCAGTGTCACATCGTCCCCAACACCCCTGTCTCCCGGTGTGTGTGCGCGTGCATGTGTGTGACGAAGGCGTACTGTTCTGATTCAAAGCAGGACTCAAAGTTGGAGCACAAGACAGGCCCAGAGACTGTGAGCGTGTCTTTCATTCCACTCAGAAATAGCCAGATCGTCCACGGCTTTGTCCTTGAATTGGAAATGCAGGTTGGACTGTTATTTCTCACCTTCTCCCTGGTTTTCCAGTCTCTCTTTGTGGAAATGACAGCTTCTGGGTAGCTTACGGCTCCTCTAAAAAGACTCCCACGTGCCCATATGTGCTGGCTGTCCTGGCGGGTGCCCGGTGCCTGCTCGGACCACACTTTATTCAAAGGAAAGCTGGCCCGCATAAAGCCCCTGCCGTTTAGGTGGTCTAATTGTGACCCATTCCTTTGCATCCACATCCCACCCACACAGCGGATTGAACCAGGGATTAGAGCCCTAACCCACAAAGAACCAACTGAAATTTTACAATGCCCCACAACCCACATGTTTAAAAAGAAATAAAAGAAGGAGGAGGAGGATGAAGAATGGAACCAATTAAATTCTCTCTCATGTAAACCATGAATCAGAGAAGAGTTTCCTATTGACAGCAGTAAACTCAGAACTCAAGAGGCCAAAATTAAGGGTGAGCCGGGGCGGTGGGCAAGCTCGGGAGAGGTCGACGGTTGGGCGTGAGAGAGGCCGTGGAGTGGAATGGAGGAGCTCCATCTCGATGGTGGAGCACGTGAGTGAGGACCCCGAGCGTCTCTGGCAAGGGCTGTAGAGCCCCTGCCCCTGCCCCCTTGAATCCTTGTGTTCTAGTTCCAGGGGTCTCCGCCCCAGGGCTCCCAGGAGCCTCTGGCCTTCCTCATTGCTCCGCACACACCTTAACATCAACGCCCCTTTACCCAACCCAGCTTGAAGAGGTCTGTGTTCCTTCCCTAAAAACAAGCCTGGAAAAACAATAACAAACATCTTGGGAGACTTGTTTCCCAGGGCCCAACACGAAAAGAATGATTACATTAAGAATACATTTAATCGTTGTTGTTCTATTTGATTAAAGGAAGGAAGACAAAAGCCCTGATTTATGAGGCAACCACCAGCGCCAGACAGGAGAATCCGGCAGCCAGAGGCAGTGCCATTTCTGAGGATTGAGTAACCTGATTGCCTCTGAGGCAGAAAGACAGGTGTCTGATCCCTCCCACCAGAACAGCTGTCCATTTGGAAACTTGAGAAACTGAAGTCATGCCAGGCAGCTCTCAGGTCTCTCTCTGGGCAGGGCTTTCGACACCAGGCACCACAGCGGACGTGGCCTGGGAAGAGGTCAAAACCCTGTTCTGCCTCTCAGAACCCGACAGAAAATAAGAGGGTGCAGGAGAGTTAGGTGGCTTCATGTTCTAGGCTGGGAGTCAGGCACTGAGGTGTTTGATCTTTTTCCTGTTTGATTTACAATGGACATGCCCGAGGCTAGAGAGAATGCACGGTAATTTTATAGATATCAAGAAGTTTTCATAACATAAACATCTGTACCCCCATAATATGCTGAAATAATAATAAAAAAAAAAGAAGTTTCTATGTCACTAAATATTCTTCACAACTTGTTTGAGGAGGCTAGTAGAACAAAGAGCAGTCCATATAGTGTGAAAAGACCTCAACTCACCAGAATTCAACACTCAAACTTCGCAATTAACCAGATATTTTACTTCCTTTTTTTATAAACATCAAAGATCAAATGACCCAGAAAAATCAATTTAAAAATGTCAAACTATAAGATATGCACAGAGATTTCTAGAATGATGACCTTGAGCTATTACAGCATCTTGAATAATTTGAAAATGTCAGTTGTGCTCATTAAACTCTACTTACTAAGGCATGGATGTGGCCAGAAAGATTTTAGAAAGATGTGCAACTAGACAGGTTTCTGTTTTCATGGCAGCAGAGAATTGGATATTTAAATGCCCACCCATGAGATACTAATCACCGTTCGTTAACACTATACAACATCAGGAACATCACATTTTTTTCTGAGAAGGGGGATTATGAGGAGGGATTTGCCCAAAGGCCCATGAGCCAGATAAGAACCTTAAGCACACAAAGGCATGAATGAGTCACTGGACACAAGGAACTCTTGGGATTTGGACAAGGGAGTCAAGAGGCATGGGTTTAAGTCCCAGCCCTGTCACTCAAGGAATGACCTTGGGAAAGCCCCCATGTCTCAGTGTCCTCAACTATAAAATGAATAAAATGAAGAGACTGCATTGTATTAAATGATCTGTCTCCAAAGATTAGCTCACTTCCAAAAATTCTGTACCACTATTTGAAACGATAGATTAGAGGCCGCTTGTCTTCATATGTATCCCCGATCTCCAGGCAAGTTGTAGAAATGGGTATCTTTGACTGAATCCCATGCTTTTCATTATAATTTCACCTTTTGAGGGAAACTTCACCTGGCATAATATTCCCGTATGGCTAGTTCTAGCTCACAAAGTCCTTTTCTGGAGGCAGAAGGATCTTGGAGATTCTACAAGATTAAATGCCCGGATGTGGCCTTTAAAAATATATTCCACCCACAGTAGGGACCTCCTGACCAGACCTGAAATTATATAGCCAGAAGACTCCTTTCTATTCCCCGGGCCCTTAAACGCAGGCCAAACCCAGGAGTTCTTCCAAATCCACTTGGAGGTGAGGAAGTGGGAGGCTCCATCTGGGGAAATGATGAAGTGCTTCCTTCCTCTTGGGGCTGAGTGAGCTACCTCTTCAGGACTCCCACGGCCTCCGAGGCCAAGGTTCAGGGGCCTGAGAAACAGGGCAGAATCAGGTTTCCCTTTAGACCACAAACAGCAGGTCTGATTCCAAACTAAACCCATTGCAACACATGTACGTGATGTCATCAAAGTGGAAGAGAGTAGTATTTCTAATGATTACACTCTTAGGCTCTGAAGTCACATAATTTAAATAAGTGACTTCATCCACTTAAGTTTTAGTCTCCTCATCTGTAAAATGGGCCTAGTAAAAGTCTTCACTTCCTAAGGTTGGTGTACGAATTCAATGAGCTCATTCGTGCCAAGTACTGGGATGTAGAAAGTATAGTTCTTGTTTATGTTGTGTCCCCAGGATCCTAAAACCCATTCTTTTTCTGTCTCCTCGAAGTCTCCCCTGAGGACAAGGTATCACTGGAGCTAAATTTGACATGACCTACATGTCGCATCTGTGAGAAGGGGGAGGGGCTGCAGAACCTTCTGGTTTGGGGTGGGCATGAGCCAGTTCACTGGTTGTGAGCCACAGCTCTGATTTTTGCACCTGTGATTTCACTTCTCTCAAAAGCCCCAAAGTACCACTTTGTCCATTTGTAGATAGAGGTGAGAAATGAATCATTTTCACCACCCTCCTTAAAGCCCTGATCATTTCAATCACACCTATGTTCATTACTGTTCCATGCGAAACATAAAATCACTTTTAATTGAGGTTTCAAATGCACTCAAGCTTAAACAGAAAAGAGGTGGTATAATTCCACACAAAGAACAGCCAGTGGATGAACCAGTGGGATGGAGGATGCGGCCATGATTCACTCGTCCTGGCTCTGTCACTTGCCAGCTGCAGAGTGTGGGCAAGTTGTTGAACCTCTCCAAGCCCACATTTCCTCCTTTGTGAAGGAGAGAAGGCAAGAGCCTTAGGCAAAAGCCTTCCTAGGGTTATCAGAAAGACAGTGTCCTGTAGCTAAGTATTTGTTGCTACAGTTGAGTATCCCTTACTCGAAATGCTGGGGACTAGAAGGGTTTCAGGTTTCGGATTTTCCCAGATCTTGGAATATTTGCATTATACTGATTGAGCATCCCTAATCCAATATTCAGAATCTGAAATGTTTCAATGAGCATTTCCTTTGAGTGTCATGTCAGCTCTCAAAAATTCTAGATTTTGGAGCATTGCAAATTTCAGATTTTTGGATTAGGGATGCTCAACCTGTAACAAGTCCACTGAGCTTCTGTCCCAGACCCTGGTGGCCAGTAGGCTCCTGTGTTAGCCACTGGTATCTCCCCAACGACAGCAACCACAGGCACGCAGCAAATCCTCCCCTTGGGCCCATCTTCACCTTGCACCATGGGCAGTGCCTGAGGGACCCCAAATCCAACACCAGCAGAGGGTGAATTTTCCAGTCACCCACATGTCGTCAGTCTGGGGATGAGTTGGAGCCAATAGAGCAGGAACCACTTTCACTTGATTTTCACTAGTCATCTCTTGCCCCTAGAGAGAGTCCACACCCAGTTGGAATCTGGTGGGGACAGCTCAGGGGGGATTCTGGCTCCAACAGCATCCAGAAAAAGCCTCCTTAACCTCTTTCCCTTGACTACCTCCAGGTCCTCCCGTGAGACTTCCTCTGATGTCCTTCAAGTCTTGGTCACAGCTCTTCCTCCTTTGACTGTTTACTTAATTTTTTCTTACTATTAAATTTTTAGTCATTAATAACATGGCTTCTAGTCTTTGACTACCTGAGTTTAAATGCTGATCTTTCCACTTACTACCTGTGGGACTTTAGCCAAGTTACCTAGCCCTCTGTGTCTGTTTCCACATCTGTAAAATGGGGTAATAATTGCTGCTCTTTGATAGGGTTGCTGTGAGGGTTAAATTGGTTTATGATGGTAAAGCACTCAGCAGAGTGTCTGGAACTTAGTAAGCAGCATATGTGTTCACTATTTTGTTCGTGCTTTCTTACACCTCAGAGATATCTCATAATTAGCAGGGTTCATCTGAGGTTTCAACTCTCAGAAGAGAGAGGATACAGACTGCCCAGTCAGCTTTTCGCTCAGGACATTGAGTTAATCCATCATCTTGTAACCCACAGTTGGACTCTCTTTCTGCCTGTTTACTGTGATCCCAGAGTGACTCCCGTCCTTCCTGTTCTTGGGACAGTTCCTCTTTATCCGGAACTATCTGTTTACTCACATTTCTGTATATCCACCCTTCCCCACTTAAACAGAGAGAAATACATATCTATATTTTACAACAAATATGAACTTCATTTAAAAAAATCCAAACACTGAAATATGTCAACCCCACCCCCACCATGCTCAATCCTACACCACGACCTAAGAAAAAGGACCACTCTGTTATGTCCCTAACTCTCTGCAAATATGGGAGGCACATAGGAGACCACGTTGGGTTTTTTTAAACATTTCCCCTCAATAGCTATCTCTTTTAAAGCCACAACAACAGAGGAGTTGAATTAAGAGTTCTCTAAGGGAAGTTTGTCTTTTTTGCCACTTGAGTAAAACATATGGAAATAATATTCCAAAGCAGCGCACAACACCCCCTCCCTAGCCGGACCCCCAATGCTTAGGGTACACACAGCCCCTTCACATAAAACACCACGGAAAGACATGGGTGCAGAGAGGCGCCTGGGCTGTGACCATGTGCCTGTTCCCCTGGGCGACTGAGCGCCCCTCATGCTTCTCCCAGCCTGTGTGGCACAAGACACTCGGTAAAACAAAAGGCCATAAATTGGCACTTTCTTTTCTCTCTCCACCCAAGCTGTTCATGCAGGGAAAAAAAAATATTTCAAGTCTACAAGTTGAAAAAAGCTTTTTTTCTTTAAAAGCAGCTACCCACATTAAAGGAAGACTGTTTAATTCCAGATCTACAGCTAGAAGATCAAAAATAGGAATAATTAAAGCCTGAGATGTAACTGTTAAGAAAGGCGTATTTTATCCTCTTTGCCAAGTCCTTAAACAGGTAAACCACATATTTAAAGAAAGCACGAGGATCTGAAAATCCCAAAGGGAATTATTTTTATGTTTAAGTCGTAATGAATTCAGTCTTCAGAGACCATGAAGCAGGGTTTGTTAAGCTCTCTGAACTGTCAGCTGAATAATTATCTAGCAAAGCCCACGTGGAGGTGACTCCCTGTGATTCAGCTTCTTTCCTGTTTTGAACCAGAAGGTGATTAACCTCTGGAACAAAATTTGGCAAAGTCAGGGAGTGTCAGTTTTATGCAAACGGTATTTCCTTTTTGTGGCCTTCCTTTTTATCCTATGATATTTGATTTTTAAAAGTCTTACAGATATACTGAATTCTACTCAAATACCCTTTCCAAATGCCCCCGAGAGCAGGTGGAACTTAAAAGAAAGCAAACAAACAAAAGAAAAGAGCGAAACAAATCTCCCTTTTCCAGCGTGGCCGGAGCCAAATGAACTTTGTGTCAAAGCACATGAACAGTCAGCCTGACAATTTAGATTCCAAAGAGAAGGTGAGACAGGCACGTTAAGGGTCGTATGCAAAATAAGAATTGGGGGAAAAAAATCTCATTACTGCCAAACCTGTTGGTTATTTTAATAAGATTATAATTTTAAATTGTGGTTTTAAACACTGTCTGCGTATTTGTATGTTATTGCTTTAAAGTCTCTACTTGAGAGGTTGTGGCTACGGTTTCCCTTTTACCTAAAAGTAATCCGGACAGCTGAGTAATGGGCTCATCCTTTTGTTGCATGGACCTGTTCATCATATTTTGAAACTAACTTATTCAGCCTCCTTTCCCACAGGATGCAAAGTACCTTCAAGCAAAGACAATGCATGTCATTATCCTAACCTGACTGAAGGAAAAGCTAAGCAATGAATTTGGGATCAGATGCAAAACCTGAAATGGAGCAGAGCCTGGCTTGCTGGTATCCCAAAAGAATCTCCTCTGGGCGTCAGACAAGGCTGTTGACTATACCTGACCAGGCAGGAGATGCGGGATTTGCAGAACAGAGTGCAAAAACTCAGTTCATTGAGTGTAAAGAAGGAAAATTAACAGGCCACCTGTTCCAGAGCTTTCCAGCTTCCCTCAAGCTTAGTCAAACAGGATATTTTGTTCTCTGCTCTAAAAACAGAAAACTACCTACTACTGTTACTGCTGCTGCCTGTGGCATCTGCTACATGTCAAAATGAGCCTGAAGTAGGCAGGTGATTTCCTGCCTTGCTCTCAGAGTAGGAGTGGAGCTAGGAGAAAGGCAATGAACAGGAATGCTATTCTGGACCCCTGTTCCCAGCTAAAAATAAATCGCTTAGCTACACAGTCTCCATTATCCACCTGGAGAAAGGCGGTTAGCAGAAATGGACAAATCACCAAAGCGATTGTCTCTATTCCTGATAGGACCTTATTTCTAGACTCATCAGCCTGGGCTGCGCTTCACAGACTGGAACCCAGTAGGCACGCCATCAGTAGTCATTGCACAAACCAGCAAATGAAGAAACAAGCATAAAGAAGCAATTTCACAGCCACATGTTGGTAGTTTCGTCCTGGAACCAGGAGTTAAATTGTTAGAGTGCTTTATTTTACCCTGACTTTTTTTCAAGTCACCCAGCCCTGGAAAGGCACATGTCTTTGTGACTTCCTCCCACCTCAAGACAAGCTACCAACTTCTTGGGAAATTTCTCTATCTTAACACCTATACTTCAAAGTTTGGGTTGGCATTCATCTCCTCCCTTTATTCAAGCTGCTTGATTCTCGGTGTTCCCAGCACCTTAAACATCAAAGCTTCTTTGACTGTTTCTCCCTCCAAATTTCAAAGCCCTCATCAAAACTGACTCCTGAGGTCTCTGTCCTGATGTCTTGGAGTTCCCAGCCCAGATGTGATGATCGGGCCCTGATTAGTCTGCAAAGCCAGTTTCCAAGGTCTGGCACACACACATACACCCAGGAGAGCTTCGGTGCCAGCTTGCCTTTGTAAGGAGGGAAATGCACAAGCACTCAGCCCACAAGAGATGCTGAGACATTATCTCAGCATAACCAGAGAATGAGGGCTCCTTTAACCCCCCTGTAGTTTTTTAATAACATTAACTCCATGGCTCTGGTGATCGCAGCTGTTACCAAATCATATTGCAGCCAATCTGGGTCTTTCCCTGCTGCCTGAAGACCAGCTGAGAGCTGTCTTCATCCCTCCAACCCACCCTCTTTCTTTCTAGAAAACTGGAACAATTATATGACATGCTTCAACTGACCAGTGCATACTTGGCAAGAGGTCATTTTGAGGGATATCTTTCAGTTCTACAAAACCTATCAAATCAAATCAAAACAAACAAAAAATACAACAGCTTGGTGTCATCAGGGTATGGGACCAAAATAATAAGTATCTAATTTTAACAGGTCAATGAAATTGTTTTTTTGAAATTTTGGCAAACCTATCTGAGAAAAAGTCAACTCATGGCCTTGCTAGAAAGTCATGGGTCAAATATTACAACGTGGACTGATCTCGCCCAGACAGATCCCATCAGAACTCCTAGGTACACTGATACCTAAGTAATTCTTCGTTAGGTTTCCTTAACTCTTTAGAAAATTGTTTTTGATTTTTTTTCTCATGTAGGTCTTACACATTTTTTATAAAGTTTACTC
>RJWJ010009512.1:0-49700 GCA_004363605.1 Indri indri
GGCTCACGCCTGTAATCCTAGCACTCTGGGAGGCCGAGGCGGGCGGATCGTTCTGAGCTCAGGAGTTCGAGACCAGCCTGAGCAAGAGCGAGACCCCGTCTCTACCAAAAAAATAGAAAGAAAATTAATTGGACAGCTAAAAATATATATAGAAAAAATTAGCCGGGCATGGTGGCGCATGCCTGTAGTCCCAGCTACTGGGGAGGCTGAGGCAGTAGGATCGCTTGAGCCCGGAGTCTGAGGTTGCTGTGAGCTAGGCTGACGCCACGGCACTCGCCCCAGGCAAGAGAGTGAGACTCTGTCTTGAAAAAAAAAAAAAAAAAAATTAAAAATAACTGAAATCACCCAACTATGCAGAGATAGAGTAACATTTACTTGTTGCATTGTTAATCTTCTATGGCTATAATGTCATTCTTTAATAAAAATGAAAAAAAGTAAGTTGATTTTCACATATGACTCCAAATACCATTATATATTTTAGTTTTAGGATATTTGGAAGCATGTTTCTATTTTGTTGCCTATTAGGTCTGGGCTAATTTGAGTAATAGATTTAGTATTGCTGATATATAGTCATACTTAATGTAGGCAGAGCCTAAGCAGAATTTTTGGAATCTGGGTATCATATTTCTCTAGGTACATTTCTGCTCATTTACATTGCTCTGTAGTTAGAATGTGGCTAATTACTTTTCCTGAGGGCAGGGGTTTCTTTTGTCTTACTGAAAGAATTTACTTGTGCTTATTTTTGTAATAGGATTCTGTAACTAAGATGGAAGATATGCAAAAGGAGTTTGAACAATCTCATAGAAACTATGTGAAAGAAATTGAAAATTTGAAAAATGAATTGATGGCAGTACATTCTAAACACAGTGAAGATAAAGCTAGCTTACAAAAGGAACTGGAAGAAGCAATGAATAAACAATTTGAGCTTTCAGAACAACTTAAATTTCAAAGTGGCTCTGAAGGTGATCTTAAAAAACTGCAAGAAGAGATTCAGAAAATTAGGCCAGCCTTTGAAGAGGAAATTTTATATCTGCAAAAGCAATTAGAAGCTACCACTGATGAAAAGAAGCAAACAATTACTCATCTCCAAAATGTCATTGAGGCTAATTCTCAGCATTATCAGACAGATATTAATAGTTTACAAGAAGAGCTTTCACAGCTGAAAGCTACGCACCAAAAAGAGGTGAAAGAATTGATGTGCCAAATTGAAGCATCAGCTAAAGAACATGAAGCAGAAATAAATAAACTAAACCAAATAAAAGAGAGTTTAGTAAAACAATGTGAGGCAAGTAAGAAGAATATTCAGGAGAAATATGAAAGTGAATTAGAAAACTTAAGGAAAGCCACCTCAAATGCAAACCAAGACAGTCAGATGTGTTCTATGCTCTTACCGGAAAATACTTTTGTAGAACCAGTAGTAAGTGAAAAAGTCAAACACCTAGAAGATGCCTTAAAAGAACTGGAATCTCAACATAGTATCTTAAAAGATGAGGTAACTTATATGAATAATCTTAAATTAAAACTTGAAATGGATGCTCAGCATACAAAGGATGAGTTTTTTCATGAACGGGAAGACCTAGAGTTTAAAATTAATGAACTATTACTAGCTAAAGAAGAACAGAGCTGTATAATTGAAAAATTAAAATCTGAGTCAGAAGATTTAAATAAACAATTTCACTGTACTGTAGAACAACATAACAAAGAAGTACAAACTCTTAAGGAACAACATCAGAAAGAAATATTAGAACTAAATGAGACATTTTTGTCAGGTTCAGAAAAAGAAAAATTAACATTATTGTTTGAAATACAGGGTCTTAAGGAACAATGTGAAAACCTACAACAAGAAAAGCAAGAAGCAATCTTAAATTATGAGAGTTTGAGAGAGATTATGGAAATTTTACAGACAGAACTAGGGGAATCCGCTGGAAAAATAAGTCAAGAGTTGGAATCAATG
This sequence comes from Indri indri, assembly GCA_004363605.1. Taxonomy (NCBI): domain Eukaryota; kingdom Metazoa; phylum Chordata; class Mammalia; order Primates; family Indriidae; genus Indri; species Indri indri. The sequence goes on from RJWJ010009512.1 coordinate 1,955, forward strand.
AAGCAACAGCAAGCCTCTGATGTTCATGAGCTTCAGCAGAAGCTCAGAACTGCTTTTACTGAAAAAGATGCTCTTCTTGAAACTGTGAATCGTCTCCAGAGAGAAAATGAAAAGTTACTATCTCAACAAGAATTAGTACCAGAATTTGAAAATACTATAAAGAACCTTCAAGAAAAGAATGAAGTTTACTTGCTTAGTCTCAGTCAAAGAGACATCATGTTACAAGAATTAGAAGCAAAGATAAGTTCTCTTACTGAGGAAAAAGATGATTTCATAAATAAACTAAAAAATTCTCATGAAGTAATGGATAATCTCCATAAAAAATGTGAAGGGGAAGAAAGGTTGGCTATAGAACTTAAGGAGAAGGTGGAGCAAACTGCTCAGTACAACAATGAACTAGAACAAAAGGTAAATGAATTGACAGAAAGACTAGAAGAGACTTTAAAAGAAAAGGATCAAAGTGACCAAAAACTAGAAAAACTTATGGTTCAAATAAAAACTCTCTCTGAAGACCAAGAAGCATTGTCATCTGAAGTGAAATCTCTTCATGAGGAAAATAATAGACTAAGTTCAGAGAAGAACCAGTTGAGTAGGGATTTGGAAGTTCTTCTGTCTCAAAAAGAAGGAGATGTTATCCTTAAAGAACATATTAGTGAATTAGAAAAGAAACTTCAGTTAACTGTTGAAAAGCGAGATAATTTAAATAAACTGTTTGAAACTGAGCAAGTTCAGAAGTTATTTGTCAAAACTCAGTTGTATGGTTTTCTTAAACAAATGGGGTCAAAAGTTTCAGAAGAAACCGAAGAACAGGATGTTGTAAATGTCCTACATGCTGTAGGTGAATCCTTAGCAAAAATAAATGAGGAAAAACACAATTTAGTTTTGCAATATGACAAAAGGGTATTCGAGTTAGAAAAAGAGATTAAGTGCCTTCAAGAAGAGAGTGTTGTTCATTGTGAAGAACTTAGGTCTTTACTAAGAGACCATGAGCAAGAAAAAGTTCTCTTAAGAAAAGAGTTAGAAGAAATCCAGTCAGAAAAAGAGGCCCTACAATTTGACCTTCTAGAAATGAAGAATGCTAATGAAAAAACAAGGCTTGAAAATCAGAATCTTTTAATTCAAGTTGAAGAAGTATCTCAAACATTATATAGCAAAAATGAAATCCACAATGAAAAAGAAAAATGTTTTAAAAAGGAACATGAAAACCTAAAGCCATTACTAGAACAAAAAGAATCTGAGTTGCAAGATTTGAGAGCAGAGTTGGGATCTTTAAAGGTACTACTAATTTGAATTTTTTTGATTCAAATAAATTCTTAGTTCCAGTCATAGACTAGAATATGTATGTTAACATTTTTACACTTCAGTGTCAGAAGTAAATTTTTAGCGTTTAAGCTCGAATGATAAATTTCTGAAAGTGTATTAAACATTTTCATGTTGTATATCCTGTTTATTACATTGATCATTTGTTTGGTTTTAGGTCACTTTAAAATCTTGAACTTACATAAGACTAAATGATTCATTCGGGGTTTAAATGTCTTGGTCAAAATTATATTAGTCACTAGCAAAACTACAGCTAAACATGAAAAAACTTGAGTTTCAATTCTTTTGTAATATACATAGTATTAATATCTTTCTTAAAGAGCGCAGTTAAGCAAAAAAGTGGGCTATAGTGGTATTTTCTTTGGCTAAAATTTTAGGATTTTTCTCAAAAAGTCATGTTTTGAAACTATGATAAACTATAATCATTTAACCTTTTCCTTATTACATATGTATTCAATGTGTGTCAGGTTTTTCATCTTGGCCTTGGGTACTATTTTTTACAGTAAATGCCATATGCCTGGTAAGGTCAGTATTACCTGGTCTATCAAGGGAAGAAAAAAAACTGTTGTCCAAATTACTTTTTGTAGAAATTCTTTTTGATAATGATTTTCTCATGCTTAACATGTTGACTGGTTCGTCATGGGAAATGAATTCTGTTTTTGGTCTTTGTTTTTTGTTTTTTTCCCCTATGAAATTTAGGATTCCTTAGGGAAATCACCTTCTGTAAAAAGTGATGAACTCTCTTCAGTAAAAGAGCTGGAAGAAAAAATAGGTAACTATGGTTTTACAATTAATGTTGTCACAATTAATTAGAGAAAGTCTTGTTTGTGTTAGAGTAGATTGAGAACTATAGTATCCAACTGATGAGTTGTTAAAAATGCGGTAAGTAGCTGTCTTTTCCTGGTACTCCATTCTTGCCCCTCTGCCATCTGTTTGCCTTCCCTTTCAAAAGCTTCGCTTTCTATTGTTTGACCTAAACACAGGACTAGTGTGTTTTCCATTTATAAATGGTTCTCTGATTGCTTTTGGACTTTTCATCCATTTAGCAAACTTTATTTGAATACCCAACTATCGTAGACACTGATTAAGGTACAGACCATGTGCTCAAAGAGCTCACTGCCAGAAGGGGCTGTAATTACAGTAGTTTGAGGTGTTGGAGTGCTGACAGCACAGGAAGTTGCCTGTTTTGAGTTAGGAAAAACATCACAGAATAGGGTTTTCAGTTGGATCTTGAAGAATGAGAAATTTAACACAAGAAGAATGGTATTCTAGCAAGAAGGAACAGGGGGTGCTTATGTGTTGACAAATATAACATCGAGGAGCATACCAGGAAAGTGCAGAGAGGTAGAAGCATGATCATAAATGCACAAATGTGATTGATATGCAGAAAAGTTGGGAATTTATCATATCCATTTGTTCCTCATAGTAATATTATGGGGTAGCTCTTATATTCCCATTTAAAAATGAGGAAATGAAGACTTAGAAGTGTTAGGTAATGTGCTGATGATTACTCAATTCGATGCTCAACTATTTTGGAGTAGTAGGGGAGTTGAAGAGTTTAGAATGGGCCAGTGTTCTATTAATATAATGGGTGATTGGGGCAGATTGGAATGCTCAGTTTTAGACAAATTAAGTTTAAATACCAATCCAAGTGGAGATGTCATATAGAATTCTGTGCAAATCTGGAGTTAAGAAGAGAGAGCCGGGCTAGAGATTATAGTTAGGTAGGGAGCATTAAAACTCAGGAGATTGAAATCACCAAGGGAGTACAGAAAAAAGATGAGGACCAGAAACAGTTCTCTATCGTTTAAAGATGGAGAAAATAGAAACAGCAGAGGAGATTGAGAAGGAGCAGCCAGTAAGGGAGGAAAACCTGGAGCATAAAATGTCTTGAAAGGTAAGTCAAGTGAAATGCAAATAAAAGAAGGAAAAAACATTTAACCAAGGCTAAAGTTGCTGATGTGTCAAGTAAGGTGAGTACTGAGAACTAACCATTAGTATACGCAACATAGAGGTCAGTTACTGTGATGTGCTGGAGCCAGAGTTTGATTGCAGAGGGTTCTAGAAAAAAATGAGGGAAACAAAATTTCAGAGCATGTATAGACAACTCTTTCAAGGGGGTTTGCTATAAAAAAAAAAAAAAAAAGAAGAGATGGGACAATATCTAGAGGGGCAATATGGTTCATTTATTTTTTTTGTAAAGAGAATAACACCATATTTGAGTTACTTAACCTATCTGATCATGATCTCTCCCCTACCCTTTTTCACTGTTTTCACTAGTTCTTCCTGATCTTAATTTCTTGATGATATTTTTCTTATTGCATGTTTAGAAACTGTTGGAAAAAATCCACTAGAGAGGGGGGAATTGCTCCAGCAAAGGGGGGAGAATTGCTGCTGTGATACCTGAGTAGGTGAGGAGGCGTGGGATGAAATGCAGAAGTGTAACAGTTGGCCTTTGCTACTCACTCAGACACCGTGGCAGCCACAGGGAAGGTACAGGTGTGAGCAAATTAATAGGCAGGTACAGAAATTCAGATCATAACTGCAGTTAAGCAAAGATACCAAGAAGTAAAGTCCTGAACACTGGAGTTCAAATAGGGGAGGTGGCTAAAGAGGTTAAGGGAGAGATCAAGATTGGATAGGTAAAACATATTACAGATTTAATCATAAAAATCAGACCCACCAACCAAGAGAAGGAGTATGCCTGTGGAGCATAAATGTTCATCTGTGTCTGATCTCTACTTGATTGGATTTGCAAACTGTCACCTGAAGTCCTAGCATACCTGCATTTCCAGGAAATTTAAAATTAAAGGTGTCCTAAAAGCCTCCCCAATTCCTAGAAATTTATGAAATGGCTAAAAATAGTAGACTATTTTGGAGGATTAAAGAAAACGGAAAGAGGCAGGAGATTGACTTGAGCCCAGGAGTTCAAGGCTGTGATGAGCTGTGATTGTGTCATTGTACACCAGCCTAGGCAACAGTGAAACCCTGTCTCTAAAGAAAAGAAAATGGAAAATTTTTACATTGTTTCCTCACATAATGAATAATTAAGTTCCACTTTTTAAAGTAATATTTTTGCTGCTTATTTCAATTTCAAGTTGCCAATTTTGTATTCCAGAATAAAAATCAATTTCTAGGGCTAAAATAAGCAATTAGAATATTTTCCCTTTTTTCCCTTTGTGTTTATATATAATCCTTTGATTTTCTATTTTTAGGAAATCTGGAAAAAGAATGCAAAGAGAAGGAGGAGAAAATAAATAAGATAAAATTAGTTGCCGTTAAGGCAAAGAAAGAACTAGATTCCAGCAGAAAGGAGGTAAGCTGACTTAAAAATGCAAGATTCAGGAATCTCATATTTTAGGAGACCAAGAATTTTCTATCCCTGAAAAACTCTTTAACTTTACTGTGTATTTGAAATAGGTCCAGACTGTGAGGGAAGAACTTGAATCTGTTCGGTCAGAAAAGGACCAGTTGTCTGCTTCTATGAGAGAGCTCATTCAAGGAGCAGAAAGCTATAAGGTAAAAATAGTCAGTTCAATAACAAGTTATGTTCACAACTGTTAAATCAAGGAATGTACTGGAAATGTAAAACTCTTATCCATAAAATAACTCGTTTTTTGTTTTTTGTTTTTTTTTAGTAAATATTTTTTTCTATTTTTTGTGCAATGTAGTAGAGTCTTAATATCAAGATTTTAAAGTAGTTAAGCTTTAAGTAGTGCCATTTAACTGTTTTTTTTAAGTAAAATTCTGTTTTGGGATTTCCTAATAAAATCACTAACAAAAAGATGGCTATTATTACCGTAATTATTTAATATCATTCTGGCCAAGTGAATAAATGTGAAACTTAAACAAGCGGTCTAGCAGGAAGGTGAAAGCATTGGTATTTGGAGACAATATGTTTGTCTACCTTAGTAGCATAAGGATCTATTATTAAAAATATAAGAATTAAAAGTACAACAAAGTCACTAAATGTAAGATAAATATCATTACATTTCTTCATGTATTTATTCATTTGGTGGATATTTATATGGTGAACTAAGTTCTAAGTACTGGGGTAGATGGTAGTCAACCAAACAGACTAAATTCTTATCCCTTTAGGACTTGTATTTTATTTATTTATTTATTTATTTATTTTTTTGAGACAGAGTCTCACTCTGTTGCCTAGGCTAGCGTGCCATGGTGTCAGCCTAGCTCACAGCAACCTCAAATTCCTGGGGTCAGGCAATCCTACTGCCTCAGCCTCCTGAGTAGCTGGGACTACAGGCATGTACCACCATGCCCGGCTAATTTTTTCTGTACATATTTTTAGTTGTCCAGCTAATTTCTTTCTATTTTTTTAGTAGAAAGGGTGTCTTGCTCTTGCTCAGGCTGGCCTTTAGGACTTAAATTCCAGCGGCAATAACAGGCAAACAGATAAAAGTACAAGATGCACACTCGTAGAAAAGTAATGTGGGTAGGGAGAAAAGAGTGAGCAGTAATCAAGCGGAATTTAATGGAAAGAAGAAAACCCCGTAGTCATGTAGGATGACTGAATATTAGTTGAAGTATTAGATCTCAGATTGGTTTTAAATTCTAAAACAATTTCATTGAAAATTCTAGGGGGTTTTTTTGGTAGAATCTTGACAATTCTAAGTTTTAAATGGGAAATAAACTATCAAGAATAGCTAAGATTTTGAAAATGAAAAGAGAAAAGTGTTATGTTGCTCACTAGACACTAAAATTTATTACAGAGCTGCGGTAACATAGTGGAATTCTGGTGCAAGAATCGGACAGATTACTGTAGCGGAAGAGATAGATACTTCTACATAACAACAGCAGACACTTATATGCCAGGCTGTCTTCTGCGCACTTTACATCTCAATATACTTAATTCTCAAAACAACCTCAGGAAGTATATTAGCATCACAACTCTACAGTTGAGGAATCTGAGGCACAAAGAGGTTAAGGATTAAGGTCACAGACTCAAAGTTCTTAAGAGACTTCAAGATCACAGAACAAGAAGAGCAGAGCAGATTTGATTTCAGGCTGTCCCCAGTTCCAGATCTGTTTTTTTCATCAACTGTAATAATACTATGTCAGTAAAATTTGGAAAGGGAAACCAATGAAGAAAGAATTAGAAATTCCTTCTCAGGAATTAGTCAGGTTTTTATTTCACCCCAAACACCAAAATAAATTCTGTATGGATTAAAAAATTTTGTACAGAATGTTTAAAACCTAGAATAAAATACTTGATGCTTTAACTGACTTCTGGATACAAAAGACTTTTTCAAACTTAAAAGCAATTTAAGTAATTACAAAGGAAAAGATTTATATAATAGATTGAACTTTATGAAATTTGTAAACTTGATCTACCTCTAGCAGAAATTAATAAATCAGATTATAGGATCTCTTAAAATGTAAAGAAGCAAGCTCCTAATATAACTTGCTCTAAAAGACAAAGGAAGCCCATGTATAAATTTTTTTTTTCATTTTTCTTTTTTTTTTTTTTTTTTTTTTTGAGACAGAGTCTTGCTTTGTTACCCAGGCTAGAGTGAGTGCCATGGCATCAGCCTAGCTCACAGCAACCTCAAACTCTTGGGTTCAAGTGATCCTCCTGCCTCAGCCTCTCAAATATCTGGGACTACAGGCACGAACCACCATGCCCTGCTAATTTTTTGTTTCTATTTTTAGTTGACGGGCTAATTTTTTTTTTTCTGTTTTTAGTAGAGACAGGGTCTCACTCTTGCACAAGCTGGTCTCGAACTCCTGATCTCAAGCGATCTTCCTGCCTTTGTCTCCCAGAGTGCTAGGATTACAGGCATGAACCACCGCGCCCGGCCACCATGTATAAATTTTAAAGAAATGTTTTTTAAAAATGAATTTGTAAGATTTCTCTATATATTCAGCATACTAATTGTTTTGTCATATTTTCATATAAATTTAAATTTACATGTTCATATTTTCATATGAAATTTACAAATGAAATAAGACAAAGGATTTAAGGTAGAATCAGAGGTCCTGAAATATTTAAGAGTGTTGATCACTTTTAAAAAATATGTATAACTAAACTCTATTAGATTCCTCAGGGAGCTTATTTATAAAGATACTAAGAATTTTGTAATTTACTTATTTTGTTAGATCGTTTCTTTTTCATTGTTTATATCACTTATAATAATTTTTATCAGTTTATTGAAAGATCTGAACACACAAGAGTCTTGAGAGACAATAATTTGTAATTATTCAGATATTTAGAAGCATCTACCCTACAAAGCATCGAGGAAAGTAGACCATTGCATGCATTTAACATTCATTTTTTGTTCCAAGACTTTCCTTAGGAATAATAGGTGATTAAAGTCAGAATTTCCTGTTGGTAGCCATTATTTACTAGAATCAGCCTTGGCATAGCAATTCAATTTTACAGCTATTGACAACTATTAGAACCATAATGAGTAAAAATGAAGAAGGCTAGATAGAGTGTAAGATAATAAAGATCTCTGATCTTTAGAAGAGTCCACTACAAAAGTACAAAACAAGCACAAAATCTTCTCTCTATGGAAAAGGAAAGATACTAATGATTTCTCAACCCTGTATTCATGTGTACCAGAAAGTAACAGAATGCTCAGACAAATAAACATGGACAAATGAAAATATAAGCGAGATTCTAGATTGCCAGTTCCTGTGTTCTGCCACTCAAGTCACTAAGTGGGCAAACCATAAAATCGAAATTCAGATTCTAACACTCAGCCCCCAGCTGAGTCAGTGAATTGACGGTGTATAAATCAGAATTAGATACAGGCTGGGCACAGCAGCTCATGTCTATAATCCCAACACTTTGGGAAGTCAAGGCAGAATGTCTTGAGGCCAGGAGTTCAAGACCAGCCTGGGCAATATAGCAAGACCCCGTCTCTCCCCCCAAAATTTAAAAATTATCTGTGTGTGGTGGTACATGCCTGTAGTCCCAGCTACTCAGAAGGCTGAGTCAGGAGGATCACTTAAGCCCAGGAGTTTGAGGTTACAGTAAGCTATGATCATGCCACTGTACTCCAGCCTGGGTGACAGGAGACCCCGTCTCTTAAAAAAAGAAAAGAAAAAAACAAAATTGTGGCCAAGAATCAGATTTGGCAAGCAAGATCCAGAAAGAATGTAAATACCACACTAGACCACCGGAGAAGCCTGGGAAGGTAAGCCAAAGACTCTATGGATCCACGTCAAGATAAAGTCTACTTCCAGGCTTTACAGTCCTTGGTTCATGCAGTTTCTCGTGTTTACATGTTGCATCTCAGGGGGACTCCCGTCTCTAAAAAAAACTTCAGTAAACTTTCCAAGAAAACACAAACGTTTTGCTAGTTATTTTGCATGCACATTCATTTCATTTTGCTAGTTATTTTGCATGCACGTTCATTTATGAGAAGGAGAACAGTCAGAAGTTGTCCAGGAACAAAGGCAAAAACAGGATTTATAAGGGAAAGGGAGGAAAAAACAAACTACAGGCAGTCTGGAAACAGTGACTCTCTTTTACATATTTTGGGGGTGTAACCTAATTAGCTAGTGTGTAGCAAAATTCTACAAATAGGAGGACTATCAAAGAGAAAAATTCAGCTGGTTTTGGATTCTTCAGAAAATATTGAACGTTTTGCTGCAAAGTGTGAGAGACTAAATTTATGTAATATCTTCCAGTGTTCTTCCATTATAGCACCTCCACCTTATATTAGACCAGACCTGGAACATTTGCCTCATCAGAATTCTTCAGGTGGAGTTAATAGGTGTCCAGATTAAACTTTTTATTCTCCCCCTTAAATTTTGTTTGCATTTCAGAAGTTATTTTTGTTGATAAGTAGAATATTTAACCTTGGAACTATTATACTGTGTATATTTAAATTTTTTCCTCTTTAATATATTCCTCCCATCCCCAAATACCAAAAGTCATCTGAATTGCACTAAATTTATTATCTAATGTCAGGTATTCTATCAAATGTTGAACCTGGGTAAATATTTTAAGCATCTAGGATGGACTCATAAGCCTTATATCAAGGTAGCTTGATAATGCAGTCTGACCTGTTGAATGCATAATAATATCCCGAAGTTAAATCCTTTTGTCTTTTGTTAAAGAATCTTTTATTAGAATATGATAAGCAGTCAGAGCAGTTGGATGTGGAAAAAGAACGTGCTAATAGTTTTGAGCATCATATTGAAGACCTTACAAGACAATTAAGAAATTCAACTTTTCAGGTAATTTAAGATTGAGTAAATTCAGAAATGAAAATGATAATAAATATATTTTAATGTCAGTACTTTTTGCATAAAAAATTAGTAAGTAGACAGAAACAGAAATTTCTTTCCCCCCCTTAACCCCTGTTGAGAAAAGAATATAACAAAACAACTAGCAACCATTCTCTTACTTATTATTCTAATCTCACTTTCCCTGGGTTTTTTGTTTGTTTTTTCACTTGGGTGCTCTTTGCTCTGCTGGCGCATCTGGTCTCTTACAAGGTTTGCCATGTCAGTATTGCGATGATAGTTTTTTAAACTCATTTTTAATTTAACATTCTGTGGAATTGATTTTGAAATCTTCGTTTTTCGTGCTATGCCAGTATTTTTATTAATGTACCTTTTTAGTCTTCCTCTACTATATGTATTTCTGCATGTTTATGGTAATGAATCATTTGTCATTCTAGTGTGAAAAATTAAATTCTGATAATGAAGATCTCCTGGCTCGTATTGAGACATTACAGTCTAATGCCAAGTTATTAGAAGTACAGATTTTAGAAGCCCAGAAAGCCAAAACAATGGTAGACAAAGAATTGGAAACTGAGAAACTTCAGAAAGAGCAGAAGATAAAGGTAAAAACAATCCTGTGTGCAATTGATTCACACATATATAGTGATGTGTTTATCAAAATATTATTTAAGTGAAGGAAACACTAAAAAGTAACATTTGTGAATACAGCAGAGTTCATTATTTCTTTTTGTATGCCACCTACAAATTTGAGAATCCAAGCTGTGGTTTTGGTGTGTATACATTTTAAATATTGAAATATTACCAAAATTTTTGTATTTTAGTATGTCTTTTTATAGCCCCTTACAACAAATACCTTTTTTAATATCTATTGGATTGTGGAGGTTGTTTTTATTTTTAATTTTAGGAACATGCCAGTACTGTAAATGAACTCGAAGAACTTCAGGTACAACTTCAAAAGGAAAAGAAACAGCTTCAGAAAACCATGCAAGAATTAGAGCTGGTTAAAAAGGTAAAATAAAACCCCAGAATCAAAAACTGATTCAATATTCACATTGTTAAACTATTCTATACACATTGAAAAGAAACATTCAAAAATGTTATTTGTGGTACTAAAATAATCCTTTATAAATTGTTAGACTCAAAAAATTGAAAATTTAACTGCTTCATCTAAGTATCTGTCTTTTCAGAAGAATCTAGGTTCACAAATTCCAAGATTTTGATGGTATTTCGTTTTCTGTACGTGGTTGTCAAAGTTGAAGTTTGTATTATACTCAGAACTTTGGCTAATTTTTCTCTGCTTTTTCAAAGATTAGGCTAAAAAGGAAGGTACTGTAAGTGCCACTTAAAATACTAATATTTTATAAATATTATAGTTAATGAAAGTTATAATGAAATATAACAAAATTAAGAAAGTTGAGTTAAGCGATTAGAAAATATTTTATGAAATTAAAAACTAGGAAGTATCCAACTTCTCATTTCTTTATTACTATATAAACTATTTTTCTGTTACGAGAAGCATGACAGAACCTGTTTATTCCTGTGGCAACATTTTAGCAGTTTCACAGTGAAATTAAATGATCTGGTATTATGTAAATCTTTTATTTATAAATTGTGCAGGATGCCCAACAAACCACATTGATGAATATGGAAATAGCTGATTATGAACGTTTGGTGAAAGAACTAAATCAAAAGTTAACTAATAAAAACAGCAAGATAGAAGACTTGGAGCAAGAAATAAAAATTCAAAAACAGAAACAAGAAACCCTACAAGAAGAAATAAGTGAGTTAAACAAAATTCTCTTTATCTTATATTTATTTCTTCGTAACAGAATTTCAGGGGGAGGGCGTTATTTATTTCACCAGTCTTTGCTAATCGGGTATTTAACACAGTGCTAAATGTTAAGGACCAGAAGGGGTGTAAAACCATTTGCCAATAAGATGTTTACAGTCCAGATTCACTCACTTAAACATTTCTTAAATATTTTACTGATTCCTGGTCCAGGTGAAATAAGATTGGCTATGTGTTGGTAATTGTTAAAGCTAGGTGATGGGTATAGTAGAGTTTATTGTACTATTACCACTACTGTCATATATGTTTGAAATAGTTCATAATAAAAAGCTAAAACAGGTTTCTTTTAAAGGTAAATTAATATAAAGAAGAGACTCATCCATATATTTAAATTCACTCATAAACATTTTCATCTCTTGTGAAATTATTTCTTATGCTAGCTTCACTACAGTCTTCAGTGCAACAATATGAAGAAAAAAACACCAAAATCAAGCAGTTGCTTGTAAAAACCAAAAAAGAACTGGCAGATTCAAAACAAGCAGTATGTTAATTTCTCAGTTTCATATTTTAGTACTTATTTCATAGTTTATTTATGAATAACTTTTTTTTAACTTAACCAAGATTCTCATTCTGTAGGAAACTGATCACTTAATACTTCAAGCATCTTTAAAGGGTGAGCTGGAGGCAAGCCAGCAGCAAGTAGAACTTTATAAAGTAAGTTTCTTTTTATTTTTTAAGATTTAAAAAAATTTTCCATGAAAAAGTAAGGTACCACTTAGGGATTTTTCTAATTATCCTATGAAGATTTATCCTATAAGGATATTTAGAAAGATTCCTCAACATTTTGAGGAAGTAGAAGCAATAAATCAAGTGTGACATATAACTGGAGTATACTGTTTAGCTCAAGCTAGATTATTTTCATGTATTTGAAAATTTGTAAAACGCTATACTATAGGGCAAAATAAAATAAATATGTATCTGAACTTAATGATTATTACAGTCGTAAGTTTATAAAATAGCTTTATAAATTTATGTTTATATATTTTATATGTAATATCTCGAGGTATTTAAATAAATGTTAAATATGTAATCTAGAATATTCTTCATGATTTTTTTATTAACATTGGCTTAAGAAACATTTAGTGAGAAAATGTTCTACTCATATTATCTGTACTCTTTTAATAATAATATGTAAAAATATTCCACTATTTAATTATGTCCCTTACATACACTTATGTCTCAAACCTCAAGTTTGAGTTTTAAGGAAAATCTCTTTAACCAGTGAAGATCTGATTTGCTAGAGCTAAATTTAAAGATTTTGCCCTCAGATTCAGCTGGCTGAAATAACATCTGAGAAACACAAAATCCACGAGCACCTGAAGGCCTCTGTGGAGCAGCACCAGCACACAGTGAGCGCGTACCAGCAGAGAGTGACAGCGCTGCAGGAGGAGAGCCGTGCTGCCAGGGTGCGTTCTTCAGGGCAGCAGTGGCACGCCACGGGTGTTTTATTATTGGCCGTGAGACCTTTACTCCAGGGCCGTGCTCTCCCCTTTTGGTGTTTTGCTGTTAAGAGCACTTACTAAATGAAGGCCTGGTTCAGCTCACCTGTTAAACTCCAGCCCCAATCCCATGCCAACCCTAACCATCCCTTGGATCACTTTTTTTGCTAAAAGGAAAAACAAGCACATGTTTCTGTTTCAACCTTGTTTTGCAGTTTATGTGTGTGAGAAAGTCACCCGTTTGTAAAACTTTTTTTTGTCAGAAAAGTGTTATAGTTCCGAGTGCTAAATGATTGTAAAATAACATTCTAATATTAATAGAATGACTGTGGGGTCCTGATTTTTCATCTTCAATATACAGAACAGTGAGATACAGTACAGTAGTTAGAGGGGCAGCTCTTATCTAAGCAATCTTGGCAAAAGTGTCATGGGAGTCTACAGATCATTTCAGGAAAGTGGAAGACCTAGAACTTAACTTTTACCACTCTATTTTGAAAACTGAAGTTCAAGTAACGTAATTTCTTTGAATTGATTTTTCTCATCTTTATAAAAAGAGGGATATCATAAGTTAAAAATCTTTATAAAGTTCCCAAAGCACATAGTACCATTATAAAATCTATGAATAGTAAATTAATCTACAGGGTAGACAACATGGCAGAAATATGTCACTTGTCAGAAAAAATTATATCAAAGGATTTTAAAAAGTGTAAGACCTCCCAACATAAATGATAAATGTTCAAGGTAGTGGATATTCTGATTTGTTCATTATACATTGTATGCATGTATCAGAATATCACATATACCACATAAATACGTACAGTTATGTATCAATGAAAAAAATTTTTTTTTAAGTGTAAGGCCAACAGAAGTGTACTTTTCAGCAAAGTTAATCAGGGGGTTAAAAAGAATATCAACCATTTTCCTCATTTTCAAAAACAGGTTTTCATCTCAATCTGTTAATCTCTGAGAAAAAATAGGAGAATTGTGTTAATAGAAAAATTTTTCTCTCTTTTTTAAATGTTATAGGCAGAACAAGCTACTGTAACTTCTGAATTTGAGAACTACAAAGTCCGAGTTCATAATGTTCTAAAACAACAGAAAAATAAATCTGTGTCTCAGGCTGAAACTGAAGGAGCTAAACAAGAAAGGTAAAGTCTAAATTAAAAGAAACATGCAGGGTTTTCTTCCTGCAGTTCAGGTTCTTCACCAAGTAGATTGAAAATCCTATTTTGATTTTTTTTTCAACTATGGAATTTTACATATACTTACCAATTAGAACAGACTTTCTTGTTTTCACTGTGTCTCCAGACAGTAACAGGGAACGTCACTATGAAGGGCACTGCTGCAAACTCTAAAAGATGTTAAAGGAACTGTAAGCCAGGACGTGGTGGTCTCCGACGTGCAGGCTAAAAATTCAAACTTGTCCTAGTAGGATCTGGTCATAGTAGAAATACAGGCATTAAAATTATATTATGACTAGTTTTAACAATTTTGTAAATTTAGAAGTAAAAGAAAAATGCTTTCTTAATATATTTATTCACCATGAATTAGGTTAGCACAGAAGTTGCTTAAAAATATTTTACTTATTTCAAAAAGTTTTAAATTAAGTACTAAATCTTGGTCTAGAATTAAACTTTTCTTAAATTTATGACCATGTCAGTTCTATTCGAATAGTATATATTGTTTATGCTGCTTAAAAACTGGCATACAAGATCCCTTTTATAAATTAATAAAAAACATACTGTAACAAAAGATAGAACATTCCATGGTATTTGTGCTGTTTTTATGAGTTAGAGGTTCAGTATTCAAAGCAGTTTTACACCTGGCTCCTACTGTTCTAAATAAGATTCATTTATTCTGCAGTATTTGTATGTTTGTTTTTGCTACTTTTCGTTTAGGAATCTATTAAATATGAGTACTGTAGACTGAAACTGTCACAGATTATTTTCTCTCCAATAGTTCATTATAAAGTTAAAGTTGAATAAATATAAAAATGTCACCATTTGCAAGAGCCATTTTTGATCATGCCCAAATTTTGAGTTCAAATTATTTGAATGTAAATGTATTATGTTCTTCTGCTTTCATATAAATTAAATACATTTTTTTAAAAAAAGAAGCTAATAGTGTACTAATTGTGGCAGAATTATGGATTTTAACTGTTTCCACTTAGTTTTTTATTCTAAGTGAAAACACTTCTGCTTTTCTTCAGGGATTACCTTTCACTGTAACTTGGTCTAACATAACATTCTCATAACAATTAACTTAGAACTGTGTGATTCTTTTCTAACTAATGACATAGTCCTATAACATAAAATGGGCTATTTCAGTGCCACTTAATGATCTATTCCATTTGAATATGAAATTTTAAAATTTAGAGAAATTTTTTATAGATCTGTGGTGCCAGATATTTAAAATCTGGCTATAACATCCTTTGTATTATATTTAATCTTAGTCTCTGAATTCTTCTGATTATTATATTTCCTTTAGAATTATCCATAATCATAGTAACAGTATGACATTGAAATATAAAATGATTAAAATATATTTGAAACCACAAAATCAGGTTCACCACTTTCAAAAAATTTTTAAAACTGTTTATTTCTGTTTTAGGGAACATCTGGAAATGCTGATCGACCAACTGAAAATCAAATTACAAGATAGCCAAAATAACTTACAGATTAACATATGTGAACTTCAGACATTACAGTCTGAACATGATACCCTACTAGAAAGACACAACAAGATGCTGCAGGAAACCGTGTCCAAAGAGGCGGAACTCCGGGAAAAGTAAGGTTGCTGGAAGCACTAACATTGTACCAGGCAGCAGCATATTTCTTTGTTGGAACTTTTAATATGTTGCTCCTTGGGCTAAATACAGATTTGAAAATAGAAAATAGACATTTCTAATGGCTTGGTAACTTTGCTTTATCTACCTTAAAACTTCCCCTTTGAATTGCTTTTGTAATTTGAATTTTTAAAAACAATTAATGTTTATCTGCTCATCCAATATTGTGCCTCTCCCATAGCCTTCATGACCAGGATGTTTCTTTAAAAAAACAAAACAAACAAAAAAAAACCCTTACTACTTTCCAACCCAGGTGTCAAATTATAAGCATGTTTCTTTCTAGAGGAAAATGTTCAAATATCTGCTGACTGAAAAAGAATATGTAACTTATCTTTGCAACTCTGTCTTCAACTTGTCATATTTTGTTAATCATTATAATACTCTAAATAGACATTAGGAGTATTAGCAGAATAAATAGATTATTGTGAACAAGAAACTTTGAACTCCTGTGATAAAGAAATTGGATAGTAATATTCATTGTATCTTTGAGGAAAAGAATTCTTCATTGAGCATTTTTCATCAAGGGTGTTAAAATACTTTTCGCATCCCAGATGTGGTTATAATAAATATCTAATCTTATGCTAATCTGAAAAGGGAAAGCACTTGGGTTTTCTTGGGCTACACTATTGAAAGGGTGTGGAATTCATATGTGGAGGGAGAAAGATTTCTCACAGACTTTAAGATAGAAAGAAGTACAAAGTTTATTCATTTCTCCATGAGAGAGAGAGAGAGAGAGAGAAGGAGGGAGTGGCTACAGCACATGAATGAAGGACAGACAAATGCCAGGCAGCTGAGGGAAAGTTGTTTGGAGTTTTAAAGGGTAAAAAATAGCTTTTTTTTTCTCTGCTTCAGATAACAGAAGTGGCAGCGAAGCTATTGCAGGTGTTCTTTATTTTTCTCCTCTCTCTGTGAGGCCGGCTTCTCTGAGTTCTTGGAATCTGGTTTTTTGGCAGGAACTGAGGCAGAGAGCTGGAGCAGGGAGTTTGTATCCCTACTGTCCGCTTAGGGCTCTTCAAAGCTGTGAAAATGAATTCTTATAGATAACAAGTTAGGCCACAGATGTTTAATTAAAACAAAGGGCAGTTGTGCTTTGAGTTTTCTCTTCAAAGGGACAATTATGTGTTGTGAATTTATTTCTGTTACTTTCTGTTTGATAACTTATTTTCCTGTTAGATAGGTTATTAGTAAGGCCACCTTTCAATTATCTGTTAACAGTGTAATTTACATTTTAATCATTTAAACCAAAAGCTTCAGGGAGAAACTACCAATTTTCTAACTATCACCAGGGTTTACCGTGAGATTAACTTACACATAGTGATGCTTGTGTGATACTTACATAAGAAATTTTTAACACTTACTCTTTACTCTAGAAAAGTTACTGCAAATTACATTTCTAACACAAAGTACAAATGATGCCTCTAAAGTAATTCGATCATTCAATAAATATTTTCTCAGCACCTAAATGTCAGTCACTCTTGTAGGTACTGGAAACTTTTCACAGCATTGTGAGGTATCTTTAGGAGTCTCTTTTTCCTCTTCTTTGGAAATATTAAAAACTAATGATATTGTTACTGTCTATGCCCTAGTATGAAGAAATAGCCTTTTCACTATACATTTTCTACTTTTTAAAATTTTTTATGTTCATACTTTCTCTGTATGAGATTGTAAAAATGACTCCAGGGGAATGTGCTAATTAAGCCAAATAGTTAATGTCTGCATTACCCAGAGGCCTCAGTTTAACCCCCCAGTAACAACAGGGACAGAGCAGTGACCATCAGCACAGTCATTCAGATGCCAGATGGCAGATTCAAGCATCTAGCTTTCAAGTAGGTAAATTCAGAAATGTTGTTGGTATTGCCTAAAAACTAGAAGCTTCACCTTACCTCTAAAATGTAACTTTTTTCTTTTTTTCTTTTTTTTTTTTGAGACAGAGTCTCACTGTGTTGCCCAGGCCAGAGTGCCGTGGTGTCAGCCTAGCTCACAGCAACCTCAAATTCCTGGGTTCGAGCGATCCTCCTGCCTCAGCCTCCCGAGTAGCTGGGACTACAGGCATGCGCCACCATGCTCGGCTAATTTTTTCTATATATTTTTAGTTGTCCGATTAATTTCTTTCTATTTTTTTAGTAGAGACGGGGTCTTGCTCTTGCTCAGGCTGGTTTCGAACTCCTGAGCTCAAACAATCCACCCACCTCGGCCTCCCAGAGTGCTAGGATTACAGGCGTGAGCCACCATGCCCGGCCTAAAATGTAACTTTTTTTATCCTCGTTAGGAAATCTTTGTGACTGCCAATGATCCTTCCTTTACTTCCTTGGTAGATATTGAAACAAAATGCTTGCAGAAAAATGTATATATGCATTCTTTAGACTCAGTAATCAATGTGAACTTGGCAATTAGAATACCTTTTCTAAAATATGTGGTATTTTTATTGCATTTCTCCGTTCAGCCACTAAATCCTGTTTTAAACCTGATGTGATTTGCATATGTGTAATAGGTAGAAAAATATCTTGGAAAGGCACACACCAAACTGTTAATAATGTTTATTTACCCCTGGAATTGGGATTTTACACTGCTGAGGATGGGAGTGAGTAAAGAAGGATTTTCACTTCTTTCTCTAAATACTTCTGAATTATTTGAGTTTTTATGAGAGAGTACTTGTGGATCCCTTATGTAAAAAGGAAGGATCTACACCAAACATATAAAACATGAAAACTACAAGTAAACCAGTAAAAGTAGTGGTTCCCCAATTGTAGATCCACTGGCTAATTTCAGGCTGACTACATAAAAATCACATTGAGAACTGCTGAAAGTAAACCCTAGGACCACCAGTGGAGGTTCTGATTCATTGGCTATAGCATGAAAACTAGATGTGTGTATTTTCAACAAGGAACCCCAGCGATTCTGATGTACAGCAAGATTTGGAAACGGCTATAGTAAACCAAGTCCTTGGGTTTGTTTGATGTTAATTGGCTTAAAAATGGGTACTTTAAAGTTTTTTTTTTTTGTATGAATTGAAAGAAAGTGGTCTTTTTCATGTTTTTAGAGTAAAATTAATTTATGCTATAAATATAGTCATATTTTCTGATGAACCATGAAGAAAATTCCTTGTCCGAAGAATGCAACACAGTTTCTTCAGTCAGGTTCTTCATCTGAACTGTGGGACATAGAAAACAATTTGAACTAAATGACAGCCGGTATCAGTTCTATTATATGT
The DNA here is from genome assembly GCA_004363605.1 of Indri indri. NCBI lineage: Eukaryota > Metazoa > Chordata > Mammalia > Primates > Indriidae > Indri > Indri indri. The sequence continues at coordinate 20,836 of RJWJ010009512.1, forward strand.
AAGTTGTTACATAGCTAGTACATTATAGATATTTAAGAGAGAAATTGATTTATATGGTCAGTAGATGCCTTAGAGCTATTATAATTCTCTTGCAGAACTCAGTTGAGAAAGTCAGTATAAAGTTGAAAGATCTTATATGAACTAAGTTCCTCTCACCTTTCAGGTTGTGTTCAATACAATCAGAGAACATGATGGTGAAGTCTGAACATGCACAGACTGTAAGTCAACTAACGTCCCAAAATGAGGTCCTTCGAAACAGCTTCCGAGACCAAGTGCGGCATCTGCAGGAAGAGCACAGAAAGACAGTGGAGACTTTACAGCAGCAGCTCTCCAAGGTGGAGGCACAGCTCTTCCAGCTGAAGAATGAACCTCCCACAAGAAGTATGTATGTACCCAAGGAAGTATTAGTTCATGATCTCATGTATTTATGTCACTTAACTCAGTGGTCCCCAACCTTTTTGGCACCAGGGATCGGTTTCATGGAAGATAATTTTTCCGCGGACTGGGTGTGAGGACTGCAGACTTAAATACATTCTTCACAAATTCTTAAGAAAGTAGAATATTCTGGTGATAGCCAATGTCAATTCTCTGTTAATGAATTCCAAAATTGGCTTACTGGGAAGATATTTGAACCATTTGAACCCTTCTTGATTATGTTTATAGAAGCCTGTGTAACCTCTGAGAATAATGATTTTCATGTGTTTATTACCCTCCATGTAAGGGAATATTTCTTTTTCTCTGACTTACACATACTCTGTCAGTCTCATGACATGTGTCCTAATTCTAGTATTCACTGTGTCTGTTTGGTGTTCTCCATTGTTAGTCATCACCTATATCTAGTTTTTAATTAGAAACATTAGGAATAGAGTAAAGAATTTAGAAACACTCAAGCAGTACTAAACTTGTAGAATTGTTTGGCCAATACAGCTTCTTCTCTTCCAAATTTCTAACTAGTTGGAATTTTAGTTCAGCTACACCCAATATCTTCCATTCTACAGAAAAACATGGGAAAGTATCAGGCATGACTATGGTATATTTTAGTAGTAAGTTGATAGTGTTTTGTTTCCCATGGAAAATATTGTCACTAGAGCATTAGCAGCCTACAGGTCATTTGTCAGGGTCAGAAACCAACTTGAGAAAAATTTAACGTATGTTAAGGGAAGGAAAGTAATCAAAGGAAGTAATCAGCCCAGGACAAACAGGTTACACAAGAGATCGTAATCTAGGAATCGACAGTGAAATAGGCAGTTAGCAACCTATCAGAAACCCAGCAAGTGCTTCAGAAAGGGCAGCTAAGCTAACTAAGGTTTGAAAGGTCAGAGGAGGCAACTTTATGGAATGTAAAATAAATGAAATTTGAAGTTAAAAAACTGGGTTGGAATTTTGGCAACTAACTCAGCTGTGAGACCTTGAGCAATGTCATTAAATTTCTCTTAATTTCAGATTTCTTGAGGTCAATAAACAAATGTATTTGAAAATGTCTTAAAAGCTTTACAATTCTGTGCAAGTATTCAGTATCAGCAAACAGGAAAGCCTTGCCCAGGTGATGTAATTGATTAGTTCCCGCATTGGATTTTGGACTCTTGTTGTCTTAGTGCTGTAGGTGTGAGTGGCAACATTAGGAACCAGCAGAGGGGAAGGCCTAAGGGCAGTGATCAAGAACGCCTGCCAAGCAGACTTCAGCAGGTGTGTTGTGTCAGGAAGTATGCAGTAATCTGAAATACCAAATCCAGAAAAATAACTAGAATCTAGTTTTTGAATTTCTACCAGTATTTAGCAATAGTATGGCCTGCTACCCTAAATTAATAAAAATGAGTAGTATTCTTATGATATTTGTATTGTCTAACAGTATATCTTAGCTAGCTAGTAGCAATTAATTTATAGCTTCTACTGAAAGGACTAAAATGGTTAAAAGTTCAATGACTAAATTGTAAGAACTGTTTTAGCGATTCTTTCATCATATATTATTTACTTATCTCCTAATTATTTAATTTTCCTACCCTATCATTTGACATTTTAATTTTATTATAGATCTCTATTAAGGCTGAATCCATCAATTTGAACTATCTCACACTTACCCTTTAAAAAATGATTTTTAATAGGCCCAGCTTCTTCCCACCAACCTTTGAAGAACCTTCGAGACAGAAGAAACACAGACCTCCCACTTTTCGACATGCACACCGTGACCCGGGAAGAGGGAGAAGGAATGGAGACAACTGACACTGAGTCTGTGTCTTCCACCGGCACACACACACAGTCTTTAGAGCAGCTGCTTAATTCTCCTGAAACTAAACTTGGTATGTTACTCTGCCTAAATATGGTTTCTTTCTTTCTTCCTTCCTTTTTCCTTTCTTTTCCTTTTTCCTTTTTCCTTTCCTTTCCTTTCCTTCTTTCATCTTTATAGGGCTCTTTCACGAAGCACAAAAATGTTTTTCTTATTTAATTTTATTTTCTTCATTAATATTACTCTAAGTCATATGTGCTTTTTTTAAGCCACTCCAATAAAATTTCTTTTCACTGTTCCACCACCAGTTCAAATGGAAAGATTATGAAACAAATCGTTTTTTAAAATAAAATGTTAGCTACCCTATGCTTGAACCAGAAATAGGTGGTTGGAAGTTCTATAGTGGTATTAGAAAGTAGGATAAACTATTCTCTCACCCTTTCAAGAAACTAACAATTTCCACTTGTTCCTCTTGATGAGGTAATGCTAAATTTGCATTTTTAAATATGGTAAAATTTTGGTATATTTTATTCTTACCTGTAATGATTCAGGGGGAATCTGCTTGTCATCTTCCTGAAGTTTCAGGATCACCTGGAATAAAGGCCTTTGTATTCATGGTCACTGACCATGTGGGGTGGAAACTGCTAGTCATGGTTCCTTCAGGCAAATTTAACAGTGGTGACAAGGAGGCATCATGATAGAATGGCAACAGCCTCCAGAATCAGACTTGGCTTTGTAATGTTTGCCAGAATTTCTTGTCAACTCAGCCTATTCTCTCATCTATAAAATTTGAATAATGATACCTACCCCACCACAAAAAAGATTCTTATGAGGGTCCATGATATGCGAACAGTAAATGTTAATGCTTCTCTCATTTACAAGTGGAATGGCATAAGTTCTTGGAATATTAATAGATGGGAAGAGGATGCATAATGAAACTAATGAAATGGTCTAAAAATGCAGTCCTGGCATTGGGGCTCATAGGGCTTGTATTTAGTTAGATTACATGCTTAACAACAGAGATACTGTCTTATTTGAGTTTTATTCAACATGCAGCCCTTTAATTGAGGCATGTTGTATAATGAATTGCAAAGAGATTCAAAGAGACCCATGTACTATCACAGAGTAAGATATTTGTATTAAGATGTTTTTCTTATTTAGAATCTTTATCCGTAATCTCTGATTTTGAAAATTAATTCTTGGAACAACATCTTGCAGAGCCTCCTTTATGGCATGCTGAATTTACCAAAGAAGAATTGGTTGAAAAGCTGAGTTCCACCACAAAAAGTGCAGATCACTTAAACAGCCTGCTGCGGGAAACAGAAGCAACCAATGCAATCCTTATGGAGCAAATTAAGGTGAGGCCAAAACATCTGGTCACCATGAAAGCCACCAGTTTGGTTTTCTTGACATTCCATACATATGTACCCAAGTTTAAAAATTCACATTTCAGATGCATCCATATAATGTCTTGATTCTTTATAATAGATTCCTGACAGTGAGAAATACTACTTTTATATCTATTATATAAAGACTATTTTTTAATTAGTACTTTTTCTAAGAAGTCATAATAGATTCAGAAATTAGATGTTCACAAGTCGTTCTACACATGCTTAAATAGAACTTAACACAGGTCCTTAAATTCTAAAGATGCACCATGGAGCATTTCTAATTCAAACCATTCATCGGATGTTTATGGCACTGAACTACTTACCACAGTTTATTCGTGGAGATGGCAAAGTGGTATAGGAAGCTTTTCCTAATTAAAGTTGACACCGGCAACATCCAGGAGTGTTGTGGAGCAGTTGAGAATTACTCAAGTGAGATATTTCCACCCCGGCTCGCTGGTAAATCACCTCTCAGTATATAGTCATTCTGTTATTGAGCACTTCTGATGACCAAGGCCCTGGGCTTTGCATGTATTATCTTATTTAATCTCATAATCTCTGGCTGAGAGAAAATTGAAACTGGTAAATGGTGGAACAAAATTCAAATTGATGTCTGTTTGAAAAGTGCGTGCTTTTGCCCCTATACTTTGCTGCTCCAAATAAATCCATCCTGCTTCTGTGCAGGGCCACCAGCTGTCCTTGTCAGGTTAATTTTTCTAGAGCTGAATTATTCAGTTATTTACAGTAAATTGTATCTGTGATGACATCCCACCCCTAAATACTTCAGTATGCATCTCTGTAAATAACATTTTCCCACTAGTCAAAACATTATCACATCTAACAAATCACTGTCTAGCCCGGTGAACCTAAATGACGCATTTAAATGTTATATTTCCACAAATATATACTCTCTTACATAATTTCTTAGTCTTTTTTATTGTCACTTTTTTAAATGACCCTAGGTTTTAGGACAGAGTTGGCTAACTTTCCTGGACTAACCTGAAATAGTGAAAATACAACAAAAGCTACAGCTTTGTTTCAACCAAGAAATCTTCCTCAAAGACTTTACTGGGCTATTACCTTTTTCATATCATCCTTTGCCCCGTTTTTCTGATAGAATTGTGTATTGTCTTACATTCTTGAATTGTAACTGTATCCTGAACTCAAGTTTTGTTTTGCATAAGTGCCATTAACTATGGGCATCTTAACTGCCTGGGGGTCTGGGAGTAGGGCGGGGGTGGGAGCTTGTGGAAGCTGTGGATGTTTACTTCAGCCCATTTTCAGGCTCATTCACACTCCTCACAGTGTGTCTGTTATCCCAGACCCCCCCCCCCAGTCCCACTGGCTCAGTTTCTATAGAGAGTAGAAGGTGGAGGGAGCATCATGATACCAACCCATGGCCCCAGTTGCTCCTTATGTCAACTTTCTGTCAGTCCTGGAGCTTTCAGCCCCATTTCCGTGATACCCTATGCTTCTGAGGCCAGAACTGATTGGTATTTACACAAGATGCCTCCTCTTCTCTTGTTGGTGTTACTTGGTAAGCTGCTGGACTGAGTCACTTTCACTTTTTAATCTGCTTCCCGGCTTCTTTATTGACATTCGCAGGGGGGAGAGAGGTTTCAGGGAAAAGAGAGGGAAAATGCATGTGTTTAGCCTGCCATGTTTAACTATAATCTCCTAAAACCTATTTTTAACTCATTTCTCCTAACACCAGCTTCTCAAAAGTGAAATAAGAAGATTGGAAAGAAATCAAGAGCGAGAAAAGTCTGTAGCTAACCTGGAATACTTGAAGAATGTCTTGCTACAGTTCATATTCCTGAAACCAGGTAGTGAAAGAGAGAGGCTTCTTCCTGTTATTGATACAATGTTGCAGCTCAGCCCTGAAGAAAAGGGAAAGCTTGCTACAGTTGCTCAAGGTGGGTGAAAGCAGAGTCACACAACTTCTGTTTTATAACTTATATTAAATGTTGGCCTTTGGGTTGAGAATTTGTATGTGCTTACAGTCTTTTTCATGACACTACAACTTTTAAAATTATAACTTTTAAATTTTGCTCATTTGGATTGGTTCTATCATATGTGTAAGCTGTGACTAGATTTGAAAAGCTGACTTTTTAACATTTGGGGGCAACTATAGTACATTTATATAATTTTAACATTCAGCAAAATACAATACAATGCTTGTTTTTTTTCTTTGAGCTCTTTGAAAATTATATTTGTATCCCTGTGTTGAGTACTGGTGTTGAGCTCAATGTGGTTTAGTTTTGTATCATACTTTTAACATGTATCGGCTTGTTCCTTTCCTACCTCAGCCCTCTTTCTGCTTCGCAGATAGTCTAGGGATACCAGAGTCATAGAGCCCAACACTTGGTCCATATCCAGCACTCCAATTTCCAGGCAAATGCAGCTTTAAAACTGTCCTGTAGTTGAGTTCAGATTTTCATGTCAAATAGATTTAATATTGTGATGCCATAAACTCTTTTGAAATGCTTCACATATCGCTGCTTTAGTTCCCTGATTTCAGGCTGCATCTTAAGAATCATGCCTTCATTTTTGTTTTAGTTTGAAATGTTTTCATTGTTGACATTTTGAAGCATACAGGGAAACTACCGTAATGTCCCTTGTAGTTATCAGTTATTTAACAGCTGTTATCTCTAATAGTTTTCAACTCATGACCAATCTTTTGGCAGGGGTAGGGGAAAGCTAGAGATTTCAAAGCAAATCCCACACATCATTTCATTTACCCAATGAATATCAGTGTTTATTGGATTCCTCTGTCATCTATACCTAGTTCATGTTTATTATTCCTGGATTATCACAAATGTCTTTTTACAATATCCCAAATAGTGCTCATACATTTTATTGAGTTGATGTTCCTTAAGCTTTGTTTTGTTGGGAGTTTTTTTTTTTTTTTTTTTTTTTGAGACAGAGTCTCACTCTTTTGCCTGGGCTAGAGTGAGTGCAGTGGCGTCAGCCTAGCTCACAGCAAGCTCAAACTCCTGGGTTCAAGTGATCCTACAGCCTCAGCCTCCCGAGTAGCTGGGACTACAGGTATGCGCCACCATGCCCAGCTAATTTTTTCTATATATTTTTAGTTGGCCAATTAATTTCTTTCTAATTTTAGTAGAGGCGGGGTCTTGCTCTTGCTCAGGCTTGTCTCGAACTCCTGAGCTCAAACAATCCGCCTGCCTCCGCCTCCCAGAGTGCTAGGATTACAGGCGTGAGCCACCGCGCCTGGCCTTGTTGGGAGTTTTTAATGATAACAATTCCATGTTCCTTTTTTAAGTATGCCATTTATTAATTGAAGAAATCGGTCATTTGTCCTATAGCGGTCCTGTATTCTGGGTTTGGTACTTCAAGGTAGCATTGAATTTGTTCCAATTGCCTGTAAAAGGGAAGTTAGATCTCTGATTAGATGCAGTTATTATTGGGCCAAGTGGGGGACAAAATACCTTATAGGTAGTATTATGTACTTTTTAAGACATCAGTAGATCAGACTGTCTGGATGTCCTACTTTTGACTGACTGACCTCATCTTGTTGGTGCTCTTTAACATGTTTCTCCTTCCCCTGTAACTTCTAACTAAACAGATAGATTAGAGTCATCCTCAAAATTGAGCAGGCATCAGAATCATTTGATCATTAAAACTCCAATTGCTAGATCCCACCCCAGTTTCTGACCCAGGATTTTGCATTTTTAGTAATTAGATGCTGATACTCCTGGTATAGGGGCCCATACCTTGAGTATCCCTGATCTAGAGGACTGATAAGATGCAGGCTTAATTTTTTTGCAGAAATACTTCATAAATAGTATTGATGGTTTCTTTGAATCTGTTTTCTGAATACATCTTGATAATGATGAAGAAGGAATGATCTCAATACCAATAGTAATCTCAGTTTTGCAAACTATAGGGTACATTATCATAGCCACAATAGCATTGTTGTAACAAGATCCAAAATAAGAATACATCATGTATATTTTTAGTAATGTAATTATTCTACATTATTATTTGCTTTTATATGTTATTTTTAATTTATTCTATCCAAACTAAACCTATTTTTATCATTGCAGAATTAACCAGGACTTTAAGAACAATATATGTATTTTTAAATTAAAGCATAGCTTTCCATGGAACAGTGATATGACTTCAAAATATTTAGCATGTCTCTCTTAAAAGCCCACCATGTTTAATGTAATGTAGATGTTGCTAACACCCAAGTGGCTCCTATAAATTGAGGGTCCATTGATTGAAAGATCTAAAAGACTAAACTAAAGGATCCCAATAACAGATACTTTTAAATAATTTCATAAAAGATATATATACACACACACATAGAGAGAGAAGTTCATTAGAAACCCAGAACTCTAAGACATGCTCTTTCTAAGTCTTGTAAACATACAGGAAAACTCCACTTATTAAACTTAAATTAATTTGCTTTTTAAAGGTTATTACTTCTTATCTATGTGAGTAAATAAAAGAGAACTTATAAAAATTAAAAACAATGATGGTTTAGCAGCAGATTTAGATATGGCTTAAGAGAGAATGTAAACTAGAAGATAGGTCAGAAGGAATTATGCAGAATTCTACATGGAAAAACAAAAAGATGAAAGAAACAGAAAGGTAAGTAAAAGATACGGAGGATAGAAAGAAGACATCAAACGTACATTTACTAATTGAAGTTACAAAAGAGAGGAAAGAAAGAATGGGGCAGAGATAATATATGAAGAGAATGGCTGAAAATCTTCCAGAATTGATGAAGGATATCCATCTACAGATTTAAAAAATGAAAACCTCAAGCAAGATCAAAAACAAAAACAAAGAAATCTACTTCTATTCATATAAAAGTGAAACTGCCCCCCCAAAAGCAAGATGAATCTCAGAAGCAGCCAGAGAAAGAAGACACTTTGCTTCACCTTTGCAAGAATAACAGACTCACAGTCGACTTACCAACAGCAGTGGTGTAAGACTATCTCCTGTGTGCTGAAAGAAATAACTGCTGGTCTTGTAAAATTAGTTTTCAAGATCTTTTCTGACAAACAGAAACTTTAAGAATTTGCCTCCATTGGAAATTCTCAACAATGTACTTTAGGCAAAAGGAAAATTTCCTAGGTAAAAGGTGTAAGGTGCAAGAAGGAAAGACATGCAGAGGAAACTTGTTGCCGTATTATAGATACGAGCTCAAGGCCTTACTGGGGCACCAGGGACATTTCATTACCAAGGCCCTGAAGATAATAACCAATGTTGCACACGTGGGATGCCAGAAGAAAGAATCTGAGAGCCACTCTTCCTGGCACTGAAGGGGGCAGGACCAGCAGAGCAAATGACACAATTACCTCTTGCTTCCTTATCTCCTTGGAAACAGTGTTTGTGATCTCTAATTTTGTGTAAAGCTTATAACGGCATTTTTCATTCAGGTTGCTACCCATTAGTGAATAGTGAAATTAATTTGGTGGATCACATCCAAAATAATTTTTTTAAATAAAAAGAAAGTCAAAGAATATGTTGAATCTAGTAAAGTTAAGAATTATTTCTTGAAACTCTAGGTATATACATGAATGTTGGTGTTTGTCTGACTGTATCAGATCCTGATGTAAAATGTTTTTCTTTCTGTGGGTTTTGGTATATTTGTGAAACATTAGCTTAGGGAGTAAAGTAAGTTACCTAACTCCAATAAGCAACATGGAACTCCTTATAATAAACCCCTGTTATGGGCCCAACTTAAATTTCAAGCGGGTGTCATGAGCTGCTCAGAGCAGGCTGTCAACCCTCTGTGTAAGATAAGACAACTTAGAGGGCAACAGTAAACCCCAAACAGGTGACATCAAGGAGACACTGCTAAGAAGTATGGGTTGCTCCTCTACTTGTGTCACAAATGTTAACTCACCCTGGCCCCTGCCTGTTGAATATCAGCACAGTTCACTAATTGGGTGTTTCTTTTCTATCTGAGATAGAACTTATGGTGAGTCAGCTTTCCTCCCCAGATAAGTTAGCCAGATAGTACTTCTCTATGCAAATGTGGAATCTCAAATTTGCTACTCCAGCAAGAGCTAGAAGCTGCTTCTCTACATCTTCTTTACTCCCAAACTGGGTTACAGTTTTCAGAACTGAATATTGTCCCTTAGTATATCATACACACACCAAGGTCAAACACTTTTTAGACGTAAATAAAGAGAAAAAAGGCCAACAACCCAATAGGAAAATAGGCCAAGCCTATCATAAACTTTTGATCATCTCCAGACTGTCAGGAAGAGAATGCATGCCGACATACCCACTGCAAGTGCTTGATTTGATTTGCAGAGGATATAGAACGTTTATCAGGAGAGAATAACAACCTCCAGGGCGAGAGCAAATGCATCCTGTCTCAGCACTGCTGAGCCATTTGATGGTTAAGTTCTAAATTGCTTCATGTTGCATATCACTGTTTTAGAGTTAAAATGTAAAACATAAAAGTAGCTGTCAAATTGGTTCAACTAAGGAAATCCAGTATCATATCCTGAAAAAGAAATTCAGAATAGTAACTCGTGTCTAAAGGATGGCATATAATCAGTGAATAAGATATTATTTGCTTATATTTTCAAGTGATTCTAGAACATAGATTTCACATTGAGAAAATTTGTCTTTTTTTTTTTTTTTTTTTTTTTTAACTTTCCAAAGGTGAGGAAGAAAATGCTTCTCGTTCTTCCGGATGGGCATCCTATCTGCATAGTTGGTCTGGACTTCGATAGATTGATGGAAAGAAAATTCTTCATTAACCAAATAGAATCCATTTTGCAAAAATGGTTCATGTATATTACTGTCATTCTTTGTCAAAAAGTGTGTATATATGTTCACATCTACATATATTTGTACATATATATGACAGATATATTTTTAAAGTCTCAGCTGGAAGTAAAAGTACAGCAGCTTAAAGAGTTGGTAGCAGTCCACAGCCCTCTGACTCACGTGCTCTCCGTGCATGCTGCCAGAATGAAAACACAAGGAATGAATTCACTCCCCCTTTGGAACCTCAGTACTGTGAATTTTGAAGTTAAACTAAATTTTGGGTCTGTACCAACTGGAATTTAGGTTTTTAAAATAGTGTTTCCAGACTATTTATTGCAAAGTCAGATTTGCAGATAGATTGTTACTAGTTATAAATTGTTGAGAAAATTTGGTGACTAGAATATGAAGGAAAATGCTTTATTGGTAAAGTTGACTTACGTTATTAAGCAGCTGTGAAGTAAATGTGCTATAGTTAATTATGCTAAGTTAAAATACAGTTTAGTTATTTAGTTTAAAATGAATTGGGGTTTTTTTCTCGAAAATATATTTTCTGAGAACTCATGTTATCAGAAGCCCTAGTACTGGCTGGTGCAACACTATGAACAGATGAGACCACCACCTAGTTGGGGTACTTTCATGGTGTCTCTCCAGGCTCTTGGTATGGTACCACTACTTGCAAGCTATGAGTCTGTTTTACGAATTCTCTCCATCTCCCCAAATAAAAACATCACAACAGTGACTATTTTTCAGCATTGTATCTAAATATGAAATTGGTGCTTCTAGTGTTTTGGCAGAAAATGTTGTTCCATAAGCTTTCCATCAGGAGGGATTTTAGAAAGACACCTAGGTCAGTGCCACATTTCCATGGTTCTTGTGAATAACCCTAGATAATAATGTTACTTGCCTTTGATGCCTCTGAACATGTTTTAAGAACTAGATCAAAATGGTGTTCTTAAATAAAAAATTTGGGAAGTCTATTTTTAATATTTGTTTGTTAATAAATCACCACGCAGTATGCTCTCTGAAGTTCTCTTAAGCCTTCCAATTTATACTCTTGATTTTTAGTCTCACTGGAGAACTTTGTACTTTGGTTATGTAGAACTTTGGTTTCCAGTTGAGTTTAACTGAAATTTACTGCTGATATGTTGAGTTTGTTCTTTAAAAAATATTTCAATATCTCTTTCCTCACGTCTTAGAAGAACAGACCTAACCAGTGAATATATTAATGAAAATGCATCTATTTCAGATCTGACTTTGAGTTTAGTTTTTTTACTTTATAAACTGTGAATGTGAGTATGCCAGCAGCATACAATGTAACTGTAATAGTATTTAAATAAATTTCGCTTTCTCTTTGAGTGTAGGCCTTTTGAATTCTATATAAGCTTGTTTTGAAATACAGTCTCTACTTATGAATGTAATAACAAAAATATCTTTTGCATGATAAAAAATTATTACTTTGATTACAAAAGGCATATTCTTTCATGATTTCAGCAATGAGAGGAAATGTAATATTTTACTATTTCTATTAAATATGTTTAACTGTATATTTTTATGGCTGCTCTTTTTCTGTCATATACTGTCTCTTTGGAGTTTTAAATTGGCTTATAAATTGGAATTGCAATGTCCTTTACTACGGTCCTGATACCATTTGGACCTATTAGGTGCTTGAGAGAATGTAGACCTTTGGTATGTGCCATAAAGACCTGCCGTTTCTGACACCCTCCTCCCAGCTGAAACTGGAAGCAACACTGGGCCTTTCTTCAGGCAAGATAGGCACGGATTCGTCCAGAGCAGGTGTCTGGCTAAGGTTGCCAATCTAAGGGTGGCCTTAGATGAAGGGCTTTGTTCAGTTAGAGGCAGTGGTTTGGAGTTCTTTGGAAATTTGAACTGGGAAATGGGGAGAGGCAGAGGGAGAGAGAAACACAGATGCCACAAGAAAGAGGAACCAAGCTGACCCGGGAAAGGAGTGGACATGGCAGCCAGACTGTAGGTGGCCTCTGGTGAGAAGCAGCTTTCCATCCCTGGGCCGGGTGCACTCATCACTCCCTGATTTCTTAGGAGCTGAACTCATACAGTCCCTGAAGAGTGGGGACTGATGCACCATCTCTAAGTTCCAGACCTCCTCTGATTTTAAGACATCTCTTCTGTACAATGAGATTTGCTTGTGCTCTGAATAGTATAAAGTTGAGAATTACATTCCATTAAACAAACTTTGGCAGAATTGTAACTGAGCTACAAGCAAAGTTAAGGCTTACTAAAGGCATATAGTACTTTGTATTCTTTTTAAATTCCATGTTAGCTAATGATATAGCTGGAAATGTATAGTATTGAGGGTGTGAAGGTTGCCCTAAAGACACATTTTGATAATTGGTGAATGGTGTAACATACCAAAAAAGCTCTCATATCGTGTGATTAAATTGCAATGTAGTGGTTTCAACTTGATCAGAGACTCTCATTTTGCCTTGGTATCTGAAAATCAACTTTGCTTCAAAATTAATGCACACCAAGGAAAACAACCTGATACAGTTTTGCAGGCATCTTTGAGCTAATTCTCATTCATGGGTATTAAAAAGCATTTGGTTATTTATGTATAAGTTATATGTAGACAAAAACCTTTTTCACCTGCATTCAAAATGTGATTACATTAGCCAAACACAGTGGCTCATGTCTGTAATCCTAGCATTCTGAGAGGCTGAAGAGGGATGATTGCTTGAGGCCAGGAGTTTGAGACCAGCCTGAGCAAGAACGAGACCCTGTCTCTACAAAAAATAGAAAAAATTAGCCAGGGCATGGTGGTGCACTCCTGTAGTCCCAGCTGCTCGGGAGGCTGAGGCAGGAGAATCACTTGAGCCCATGAGGTTTGAGGTTGCAGTGAGCTGTGATGATGCCACTGCACTCTAGCCGGGATGAAAGAGCAAGACTCTGTCTCGGGGGGGAAAAAAAAGTGCTTACATGAAAAAGAACCAAGTTGTGACCTTCATATTGTCACTTTGAAAAAATAGGAAATATGTATGAATAAACACTGAATGTGGTTCTAACCTTCACTAATGAAAGCGACCAACTTGGTTTTCCTTTGAGGATGGGCTCACTCTGAACATGCAGTGGTTACTGTTCCAGATGTCTGCCAGCCATGTGAGATGACAGCAATCTCCTCCACCCCTGCCTCTCTGGGAACTTTGCCCCACCACTGCACAGAGGGGCAGGTAGGCCCAGCCATAATCTACTGAAGCAGATAAAGAGTTTTGACCCAAGCCTAGTGAATTAGGTTCTCTCGGGAATATGGACTTGGGACTAAGGAGTCAAGTCAGTATCTTCCTGTGACTGGAATTGTAGCATGCAAACACAGAAGCTTTGAAATGCCTGGGAAGAGCAGAGAAAGCTAGCCATCAGAGAGTGCAAAGAAATTTAAGCTGACATACAGAGATAAACAGAATCGTGGGATGAGAATTCCAGGGACCTACAAATCAAGTGACTGGATCTACTTAGCGTCTCTGCACCCTCATAGCAAACTTCCTACACATGCCTTTACAGTGAATGTCAGATGTTTCACACAGCACAGTGGTGAGAGTATGAACTCTGAACTCAAGCAGACCAGGGCCCAATATCTACTTCACTGACTGATGACTTGGGGTGAGTTCTTGACTGCCCTGAGCCCCAATTTCTTTATGGGTACAAAGGAGATAAACTAGATGGCTGTGAGTTATTAGATGACATCACAGAGCCCAGCACTGAGTAAGCACACCATTGCCTCCCTCCTTACTCAGCCTGTGAAAAAGTGTACCAGTTTACTGCATTTTCTTCCGTTCCTTGTGCTGACCTCAATTCATGACATGTAGCACTAAGTAAATATAGTTCATGAGGAAGGAATGGATTAATCAGTAAATACACCTGATGTTTACCTACATTATGACCTCAATAATTTATTTTTCAAAACTTTACACCTGCCCAGAGCTGGGACTAGACTCCAGATTTCCAGCCTGAGCCCAGAGTTATGACTAGTGCTGGACTTGGGCTACGGCACTTCTTGAAATGTCTTTGTAAACACTTTTAGGCCCAAAAACTATTAACTAAGATAAATTTATATCATCAAAATGCATTTTTAAAGGAGACATTTAAAGTGCCAACATTCTGTTTTTCCCAGAACAGCAGTGGTTTTACACAATTATTCTCACAGTTATTAATAGCACCCATTTTCACTCTCAAAAGTCCCAGCTAGAAAGATAAACATCAATGCCACCCTGCCAGTACAGGGAGTACAGAGGGCATAGAAGAATTTTTAAGTAACAAGATTGTGTTGAGGGTATTCCCTCCACCTGTACATCCTCCACCTGAACAACCTGGCTAGAAATAACAAAGCTAGGCTGGGCACAGTGGCTCATGCCTGTAATCCTAGCACTCTGTGAGGCCAAGGTGGGAAGATGGTTGAGCTTCAGGATCCTGAACATGGATCCCATGAAAGGCATGAAGCTCAATTGTGTGTATGCATGTTTCTCCTTTTGTAGAATATTCATGACTCCTCCTATAGCTTGTTATTTTTATAAATAGGTATATTTGGCCACCCCACTCAGCATAAATTCCTGTTCCTGTTGCCCCTCCCTTGAAATCCATGCTCTCAGCTTCTTCCCAAGGCTATGCTTCACAGCCTGTAAGGTGGCCAGCCTGCAGGCTGCAACCCTTTATGAGAAATAAAACTAGGCTCTCCTTTCCGTCATTTCGTCAGCTGACATAGGAGTGGAAATACTGGATAATAGAGTATACATGTGTTGAACCTTACTAGATAATGCCAAATGGGTTGGTTGTATCAATGTCCTTTTTGACAGATGGTATTTGAGAGTTCATGTTGCTCCACATTCTCATCAACAATTGATATTATCAGACTTTTTAATTATCGCCAGTCTGATGGGTAGAATCTTACTGTGATTACAGTTTTCCTATGGCTTTAAATTTCTTGCTGATTACTAATGATGTTCAGTACCTTTTCCTATGTTAATAAATATTACCCATTTCTGTTTCCTATTCTGTGAAATGTCTGTTCATTTACAGGCATACACCATTTTATTCCACTTCACTTTATTCCACTTCACAGACGTTGCATTTTTACAAATGAAAGGTCTGTGGCAACCCTGGGTTGAACAAGTCTATTGGCACCATTTTTCCAATAGCACGTCTCTGTGTCACATGTTGATGACTCTCACAATATTTCAAACTTGTTCATTATATCTGTATGGTGCTCTATGATCAGTGATTTTTTATGATACTCCTGTAATTGTTTGGGGGTGCAACAAACCATGCTTATATAAGTAGATGAACTTAATAGATGTGTGTGTGTTCTGACTGCTCCACTGACTGCCTGTTCCTCCATCTCTCTCCCTCTCCTTGGGCCTCCCTATTCCCTGAGGCACAACGATGTTGAAATTAGGTCAAATAGTAACTCCGCAATGTCCTCTAAGTGTTCAAGTGAAAGGAAGAATCACACATGTCTCACTTTTAAACAAAACCTAGAAATGATTAAGCTTAGTAAGAAAGTCGTGTTTGAAAGCCAAGATAAGCTGAAAGCTAGGCCTCTTGCACCAAATAGCCAAACTGTGAATGCGAAGGAGAAGTTCTTGAAAGAAATTGAATGTGCTACTCCAGTAAACACACAAATGTAAACCAGTCTTATTGCTGAAAGGGAGAAAGTTTGAGTAGTCTGGGTAGAGTAAACCAGCTATAAGATTCAAAGTATAATCCAGAGCAAGGCCCCTAACTCTCCTCATTCTACAAAAGCTGAGAGAAAACTGCAGAAAAAAAAATTTGAAATTAGTAGAGGTTTGTTTATGAGGTTTAAGGAAAGGAGCCATTTCCATACCATAAAAGTGCAAGGTGAAGCAGCAAGTGCTGATGTAGAAGCTACAACAAGTTACACAGAAGACCTAGCTAAGATCATTGATGAAGGTGGCTACACCATTCAACAGATTTATAATATAAGCAAAACAGCCTCCTATTGGAAGGAGATGCCATCTAGGACTTTCATAGCTGGGGAGAAGTCAATGCCTACATTCAAAGCTTCAAAACCAGGCTGACTCTCTTGTTAGGGGCTAATGCAGCTGGTGACTTTAAATTGAAGCCAGGATTCATTCACCATTCCAAAAATTCTAGGGCCCTTAAGAATTATGCTAAATCTACTCTGCCTGTGCTCTGTAAATGGAACAACAAAGCCTGGATGAAGCACGTCTGCTGACAGCATGGTTTACTGAATATTTTAAGCCCACTGCTGAGACCTACTGCTCAGAAAAAAAGATTCCTTTCAAAACATTACTGCTCATTGACAGAGCATCTAGTCACCCAATAGCTCTGATGGAGATGTACAAGAAGCTTAATGTTGTTTCCATGCCTGCTAACACAACGGCCATTCTGACTCCTATTAATTAAGAAGTAACTTTGACTTCAAAGTCTTATTATTTAAGAAACACATTTTGTATGGCTATAACTACCATAAATAATGATTCCTCTCATGGATGCCGGCAAAGTGAATTGAAAACCTTCTGGAAAGGATTCGCCATTCTGTATGCCGTTAAGAACATTCATGATTCATGAGAGGAGGTAAAAATATCAACCCTAACAGGAGTTTGGAAGAAGTTGATTCAAACCCTCATGGACGACTTTGAGGGGTTCAAGACTTCAGTGGAGGAAGAAACTGCAGACGCAGTGGAAGTGAGAGAAATATAAGTGGAGCCTGAAGATCTGACCGAATTGCTACATTCTCATAATAAAACTTGAATGGATGAGAAGTTGCTTCTTATGGATGAGCAAAGAAAGTGGTTTCTTGAAATGGAATCTACTCCTGGTGAAGAAGCTGTGAATATTATTGAAATGACAGCAAAGGATTTAGAAAATTACAGAAACTTAAAAAGTAGCAGTAGGATTTGAGAAGATTAACTACCATTTTGAAAGAAGTTCTGTGGGTAAAATGCCATCAGACAGTATCACATGCTACAGAAAAATATTTCATGAAAGGAAGAGTCAATTCGTGTGGAAAACTTCCTTGCTGTCTTATTTTAAGAAATTTCCACAGCCCTCCAACCTTCAGCAATCACCACCCTGATCAGTCAGCAACCATCAATATTGGGGCAAGACCATCCACCAGCAAAAATATTACAAAACTCAGATCATCATATTTCCTGGAAATTAATCCTTTATTGGATGTATAGTTTGTGAATATTTTTCCCCATTCTGCGGATTGTCTTTTTACTTTTAGTTATTTATTTATTTATTTTTTATTTCAGCATATTACGGGGGTACAAATGTTTAGGTTACATGTATTGCCTTTGCCCCACCAGAGTCAGAGCTACAAGCGTGAAGCGTGTCCATCCTTTTTTACTTTCTTGATGATCTCATTTGCAGTACAAAAGTTTTTAACTTCAGTGAAGTCCAATTTATTAATTTTTTTTCTGCTTGTGTTTTTGGTGTCATATCCAAGGCACCATTCGTTCCCTGATCCAATGTCACGAAGATTTATTTCTATGTTCTTTTCAAAAAGTTTATAGTTTTACCTCTTACATTTAGGTTTCTGATCCATTTTGAGTTAATTTTTTATATGATATAGAAAGGGGTCCGAGTTCATTCTTTTTTTTTTTTTTTTTTTCCCCAGACAGGGTCTTGCTCAGTTGCCTAGGCTAGAATGCAGTCATGTCATCATAGTTCACTACAACCTCAAATTCCTGGGCTAAGCTCAAGCAATCCTCCTGCCTCAGCCTCCCAAGTAGCTGGGACTACAGGTGCACGCCACCCTGCCTGGCTAATTTTTCCATTTTTTGCAGAGACAGGCTCTTGCTATGTTGCTCAGGCTGGTCTTGAATTCCTAGCCTCAAGTAATCCTCCTGCCTTAGTCTCCCACAGTGCTGGGATTACAGGCATGAGCCACTATACCCAGCCCCAACTTTATTCTTTGCATATTGACATCCAATTGTCCCAGAACCATGTATTGAAAACACTGTTCTTTTCTTACCGAAATGTCTGGCATCGTTGAAAATCAATTAACTGTAAATATAAGAGTTTATATCTGGACTCTCAAGTCTACTCCATTGATCTATCTGCATGTGCATATGTGAGTACAACACAGCTATGGGTATTTAGTAAGGTTTGAAAATTGGGAAGTGTGAATCCTCCAACTTTGTTTTTCTTTTTGAGATTTCTTTGACTCTTCTGGGGCCTTTGTATTTCCACGTGAATTTTAGGATCAGCCTATCAAGTTCTGCAAAAATGAAAGCCAGGATTTTGATAGAGATTGTGTTGAATCTGTAGATCAATTTGGGCTTCTTAACAATATTTGGGGAGGCATAAGGGACCTAAATTGTCACTTAACACAAAAAGAAATCAATCAAAAAGATCTAAAATGGCTTTACAATCATATCATTCAGAAATATGAAAATAAATACCAAAAGAGAAAGCTAAAAAAAATTTAAAGTAGTTGCCTCTTGGAGAGAGGACCTGGAGTCAGAAAAATGGAGCAAGGGATTAATGTTTTTCCATTATAATCTTTTAGGATAAAATAAATAAGTTATACATTTATATAATAAACAGGAATCCAAAGACACCAGATACTGCTCTAACACATGTTGTTGTGGACTGAATTGTGTCTCCCACCAAAATCATGTGTCCCAGCTGTTACCCTCAGTGTGACTGTATTTGGAGAGAGGGCCTGCAAGGGGCTAAATCAGGTTAAATCAGTTCATAAGGGTGGGGCCCTACTCCAATAGAATTGGGGTTCTTAGAGGGGGAGGAACCAGAGCTCACTTGCTCTCCACACACGCGTTGAGTGAGGCTACGTGAGAAGGGCATGAAGGCAACCATCCATAGCCACAGAGAGAGCCTTCACCAGAAGCCAAATTGGTGGGAATCTCAAATGGGCCTCCGGAACTGCGGGGATATAAATTTCTGATGTTTAAGCCACTCAGTCTATGGTATTTTGATATGTCATCCTCAACTGGCAAGTATGTACGTCCACGTAGTACTTGTATGAAGTTATATTTTTAGAATCTATAAATAGATCTTTATTTTTCCTGTTGTGTTTACTAAATCTACTGATCTTGGATAATAAACATTGATACCAAATATCAATTGAAAACATTGAAATTTAATGGATGATTAGAATTCATTGTTTCTCATTATATTAAGTTATTGAGCATGAACTGTCCTATTTAAGTTTGACAGTTGATATCTCTGACATTTCACTTTGACACTTGTAGTTTTATTTTTATTGTGAAGATACATCCTCAGTCTTTCAAATGCCCACTTTGGCTTGTGATTATCTTTCAATATTTTTTTTAGAGCAATTTTTGTGAAACCATGGATAAGTCAAAAATTTGTGTTATTTTTGAATACGAGTTCCATTGTGGAACCAATGCTGCACAGACAGCTCAAAATATCAATGAAGTGTTTGGGAAGGATGTGGCTAATGAGTGCACAGTACATCAATGGTTTGAGAAGTTCTGTTCTAGTGATTTTAATCTTGAAAATGAGCCACGTGGGCGACCTGAGACCAAGGTGGATATTGATGAGCTGAAAGCTGTAGTGGAAGTGAATCCATCTCAACCTACACATGAATTAGCAGCAAGGTTTGACATTACTATTCCAACGATACTGGATCATTTGAAACAAATCAGCAAGGTAAAGAAGCTGGGTAGATGGGTTCTGCATGAATTAGCCAGCATCAGAAGAGAAATTGTCTTGAAGCTTGCCTTTCTTTGCTGTCACAACATAAAGGAGAACCATTTCTAACCATATTGTTACATGTGATGAAAAATTGATTCTTTCTGACAATTGCAAGCATTCAGCACAATGGTTAGATAAAGATGAAGTGCTGAAACACAGTCCAAAACTGAATATTCATCACAAAAAGCTAATGGTGTCTGTCTGGTGGTCCAGTGCTGGTATTATCCACTACAGCTTCATGAATCCTGTTCAATCAATTACAGCAGATGTCTACTGCAACCAATTGCATGAATAATGAGGATGCTTGTGATTAGCAGCTGAGATTGGTCAATAGAGACAGGCCAATCCTCTTGTAAGACAACGCTTGACCACATGTCACACAAACAATGCTGCTTAAACTACAGAGGCTGGACTTGGAAACTCTCTGTCATCCACCATACTCACCAGACCTTGCACCAATAGACTACCACTTCCTCCAGGCTTTGGACCACTTCTTGCAAGGAAAAATATTCAGTTCTCAACAAACTGTGAAATATGCCACTTGCTCTCCAGGCTTCTTTACTACTGGCATAAACAAGCTACTGTTAAGATGGCAAAAGTGTGTCGATAGTTTAGGGACATACTTTGGTTAATTGTACTGCTTCTTGTTTGAGATATAATGAGCTAAACTTTTGATTTGAAATCAGACATTTCCTATTTAATGAACTAATAGTGAACCGATGGATTTTTGTGAACATGTTTCCTCCATTTTAGTATATAGTACTGTGTATTTGTATATGTATACACAGAGAGAGACGACACTTTATTATATAAGAATTGACCCACACAGTTATGGAAGCTGACATGTCCCATGATCTGCCGTCTGCAAGCTGGAACCTTTAGGGTAGGCAACACTTTATTCTATTCAGTTCCCAGCTGGGCCTGAGAATTAAATTGGCATAATGTAGATTCACAGGGGAAAGGCACACAAATTTAATATAAGTTTTATCTGACCTGGGAGCCCTCATAAGGAAATGAAGACCCAAAGAAATGGCAAAACCTACCTGTTTTTATATTACGTTGAACAGAGAGACAATTGTGCAAAAGTACCTCAATTACATAGGCGGTTAAAGAAGGTAAGAATCATTTTAACAAGGTCTATTTGTACAGAATTCTCTCAGCTATGACTCCCCATTGAATAATATTTCTCTTCTTGTGGTACAGGGAGGGCATCTTTCACATGGGAGTTTTGTCTCCTGTTTTCAGGAAGAAAAGGGGAGAATTAGAATGCCCTTCTTGCACCTGCTATTTTTCAAATGCCTTTAGCTTGAAGCCATCCTTATGTCAAAGTGGCATATTTAGGGGTGGCACCTTCTGCCACCCTTGAAGACTCAGGAAAGCCATACTTCCAGTCCAAGTCTGAGGGCCTAAGAACAGAGAGAGCTGATCATGTACTTCTAGTCCAAGTGCACAGGAACACTTATGTCAGGCAGAGAGCAGATTCTCCCTTAGCCACGATTTTTGTTCTATACAGGCCGCCAAGGGATTGGATGAGGCCCACCCTCGTTAGGGAGGGCAATCTGCTTTATTCAGTCCCCCAGTTTAAAAGTTCATCTCATCCAGAAACACCTCACAGATACACTGAAAATAATGTTGGACAAAACGTATGGACACCCCGTGTTCCAGCCAAGCTGACACACAAAATTAACCGTCACAAGTACTGTATGTAAAAATATTCCTGTGCACTAAAGAAACCAAATAATTTCAAATCCTATATTTTGTGAGCAATTTGGATAAACTAAAGGGAACTCATTTAACATCTCTATAGCTTAATTTTTCTCTTTCCCAGCCTACTTTACTTTTTATGCCATGTGGTTTGATTATTTCACAGCATTCTACATTAGAAATAAATTCTCAACTCACTCATTTAATCTACTGTTTTTGACTAATGTTAAACTTAGTTTTATTGGTATCCATCAACTATGCTACATTAATAAAAACATTTTGGAAAAATACATTGTACTACTAACTCAGGATATAGTTTAAGGTAGTGAATCCTATAAGCAAAACACTGTATGCAAAAATCTCATGATTTCAATAGTTAATATCACTCTGAGAAGGCAATGAATGTGCTGGATGGGAGTGCAGGGTTTAGGGGTGAAAAGTCAGAATTCAAGAGCTTTTACACTGCTGACTAGCTACATGACTCTGGGTCAGTTACCTAATCTTGCTGTGCCTCAGTTTCCACATATATTAAATGGTTTAGGAACATTGTAAGTTGGCTGACCCATCAGCTATTTCCACTTCCTTTTCTCTTCCTCCTCCTGTTCTAGATGTTAGAAAAACAGACACTTCACCATCCTCACTCACAGCTAGTAATGACCAGGTGACCCATGTCTGGTCAATCAAGAATATAAGGAAATCTTCTGGAGGGCACCTGAGAAGGCTTATGATTTTTAAGAAAAGGAAAAGAGAGCTTCCTGGCACCACTCTTCCTCCTTCCTTCTGCTTTGAAAGTAGATGTGTTGCCTGGGGCTGTGGCAACTATATTGTGACCATGAGGCAACAACCATGCCAAGAATGGTAGGTTTGAAAACAAAGAACTTGCATTAATTCTTGTTAATGGACTATCCATGACCTATCTCAGATTTCTTGTTATATGAGAAAAATAAACCTTATTTGTATAATTCTTGTTATCTGCTTCTGAGTCTTTCCTAATTTTCAAATAAGGATGATAATATCACAGGGTTAAGTGAACAATGCACGTAAAAGACTGACTCAGCACAGTGCCCAGTGCACAGGACATATACAATGGATGTTAGATATTTTTATTGTCCACTTCAAATGTGTAATTACAAACTAGTTTTAGCACACTCTTGTCACTGTCACTACCCAGAAGGTTAACACTAATGTTATTCAGTCAAATAATTGTTTGTGGCTATAATTCTTTTCCAAGGGACATACTAACATCTAAATACAAATGTAAGTGTTTTTTAAAGCTAATAAAAATGACATTTGGGATCATTTCTGTTACTCCTTTCCTCATTAACAAAAACAATTTAAAATGTAGTTTATCCAGAAGATTGCAATTTCTGTTAGTTGTATTCCTTGAATCTTTGTTTTGGAACCTTAGAAGAAAATAGGTGTTTTCGTTTTGGGGTTTTTTTTAGAGAGAGTTGGATTCTTTTTATTATTATTAATTCTTCTAAATGTTGGTATGCTTACTGTTTCTTAATATGTTGTTACTGACTAAATACAGGTTATGAAATTCAAGAGTGTCACATGCATGTCTAATTCTCAAAAGCAAGTATACATTCAACTTGCTAAAGATGATAAAATTCATTATGATAATGAAATGAAATCTTGAGAAGAAGATGTGATTGAAGTTGGACGAAATAATCTCACACATCACAAAATGAGGTACCCACCAAAAGATGCCACTGAGGAGTGCTAAAGCACAAGATTGAGTTGTGTTCATGCTAGACAGGCACAAGAAACCAATTAGGGTTTAATATCTGAAGCTATCGTAAGATTAGAAGGGATCAAGTTGGCAAACATTTTATATTCAACTCCTTTTTCTTTAGCCCATGACTCCTGCTGATTTAATACGTTTTGTATTAGTATCTTGCTTTGGAAAACCCAAAAAAAATAAAAATTCATGCAAAATTTATTCAGGAACTACTGAGGAGCAAAATGATCCATGCAAATGTAGCAGTGAATCATTTTACCTTTGATGAAGGTAAATCGGACTGTGAAGTTTTTTCTACTGGATGACAACTATGGAAAGAGGATTTTTGTTTCCTTGTATCATGGAGGCAGGAGTTCCCTTTTCAAAATTGTCACAAATTGTAGAAGCCATAGTGTTCTATGACGCAACTGTGCATTTTTTAAAAAGCAGCCAGAACTCATCTAGGTAGATTCCAATTTTTAGGTATAATTCATATTATACTCACAGTTGGTGGTTACACATGGAAGCGATTGCCGGTTTCAGCTGCAACTGTTTATAAAGGACACTGAGATTTACAAACCTTTTCTCTTGTTGTCTTTTTCCTAAAGTGTAAAAACTAAAAAATTATGTACCAAATCTATGCATATGGCACAAGAATAAAAATTTTAATCTTTTAAAAAAAATGCAGATTATATTTTCTTTTTGGAGACTCCTTTGAGAGCTGGCCATCCCTTCTTGCTCTTTTCCTTATCTCATAGGTTACCAGAAGGTCACACTTCCTTGAGAAGCCCAGTTGTTTCCACTTCGGTCTTTATTTTCATCAACTTTCCTGAGAAAATTGATCTGTTAATGAAGACTGGCTTGCCTGACTTCAGAATATCTATATTATTCAGTGATGTATTTTTCTGGTCCCTTGGAGCATAGTGTAAATGTCACCTATTGCAAAGTAATGGTAGTAATGTGATGTAAGTCTAATGGAATAAAGATCAAAGAGAAATACAAGTCCCACCACGGATTGTATTTCAGTGAAAGGGATTCTTGTTAACTGCTTATAAAACCAAAAAAAGCTTATAAACATGGGCAATCATTATTAAACTGACCTTATGCCCGTAATGATATTAAATTGTGTGCCAGATTCCAGAAAGAGTTACCCTTTGGAAAGAGCACTGCTTGTTAACCTAGGCTTGTAACCATAGTTGACTGCTTTAGATGTCTAGCGTATACACAAAAGCATGATTTTTATTCCTTCCCTTATAACCGAAATAGAATTCAGACCTGCTCTGAGAAATTTGACAAGTGGTTTATATTATATATTTCAGTGCAGTTTGAGATTACAATAAGATACAATTCCCAAAGAGTGAAATATAATTTTTTCACAAAGTATGGAACTGTAGTAGTCTAGAACAGTGTATCAATATACCTTCTATATGAAACATAATTAGGAAATCTCTATATTTGGTGGTAAATTTGGTTTGGTAAACCAAAAACTCATGCTGAGCACTGGGCATTGTCCAAAGTTTAATTCATATGATTCATTCTGAGTTTCTGACTGAGATCATTCTTTCCAGCTATGTGCATTTCTCTTGGGACCCATAAAATATGCTGCTAACTTAATTTCATTCTTACTTCCTTTCCTGAAAAAGGAGAAATCATTCAGATCAGTTTTCAAATTGCCTTATAGACTACAATTTTGAAATATTTTTAAAGGAACTCCTTTGTTATAGAAGTGCTCTAATGCAGTAGCTACAAGTGATGTAACTACTGAAAGATTGAAGTTTGGTTGTTTCAAATCGAGAGGTACTGTAAGTATAAAATACACACCAGATATCAAAGACTTACATGAAAAAAGATAAAATATCCATAATTTTTGTAGTGATTACATGTTGAAATTTAAAATTGTGAACATACTGGTTTAAACAAAATACATTGTTAAAATTAACTTCATCTGTTTCTATTTACTTCTTATAATGTTGCTACTAGAAAATTTAAAATTTACTTGTAGTGACTAAATTTGTGGCTTGTATTATATTTCTGTTGCATAGTAGTGTTTTAAAGAGACACTGTGTTCAGCCCTGTAATTAATTCCAAATACCTTCCGGGAATAAGGTGCCAAATTAGGGGTTTCCTTGAATTTCAACTTCTAAAAAAATTATATGCTGAGGTGTCTAAGATCTAAAGTAAGAATGGATCTTCTCTCCATGAAATTATAAAGAAGGAAAAAGAAATTCATGCTAGTTTTGCTGTCACAACTCAAACCGCAAAAGTTACAGCCATTGTGCTTGACGAGTGCTTAGTGTTTTCACTCTCCTACGGCTTTTCTAACTCCTCCAAATATTTCAGGCCCTTTAGCATTGCCTTGTGTATTTCTCTGATTGTCTCACTAATACTATCCCTCTCCCTAGTTGGTTTATTAGATCTCTGACTCATAAAACCTCAAGTTAAGTCCATCTGTCCTACTGCATATTGGATGTGCCACAAACCCCTCAAACGTGGTAAGTGTGACACCAGGTGTACAATATGCTACTCCCTCCCCGCTTTTCAGATTCTGTCCACACCATGCAAACACTTGGGCGAGTCAGAAGCCTACAAGTCATTCTGCACTCTTCCTCTCCTTTGCTGAATTCGTCCCTCATGTTTATTCCATTCCATCAATATTTTGTATCAGCTCTTGTCATCGATTCTCCTCTCCAGTGGCCAGAGTCATTGTCCCACTCCGGCCCATCAGCAGAGCTCACCTGGATTTCTGTGACTGCCTACTAACAGGTCTCCTGGCTCACTTCCCCTTCTTCCTTCTACACTCAGGAACTATGAGACATCTTTCTTTAGCATGTTTTTTTTGGTTTATATTTTGTCGTTGTTGTTTATTACAAAAATACTGCTTGATTATTGCAGAAAGTGTTTAATAATAGATTTACAACATAGTCCTCTCAGACAAAAATTTCATCAAGGATATAGAAGATCTAAATGAACAATCTTGTCATAAAGGACATTTATAGAAGGCTGCATCCAATAATTAGAAAACACGTTTTTTCTCAGGCATCCTCAAGCAATAATTAGAGAATATATTTTTGGAAAATTTACAAAAATTGATCATGTCCATAAAGAAAACCTCAACAATCTTCACAGAATAAGCATTATTCAAAACTAGATCTCTGACTACAACACACTTAAGTTAGACATAAAAATAAGACAAAAATATAATACTGTATGGTTCCATTTACATTAGGTACTTA
Source organism: Indri indri (assembly GCA_004363605.1). NCBI lineage: Eukaryota > Metazoa > Chordata > Mammalia > Primates > Indriidae > Indri > Indri indri. The sequence goes on from RJWJ010009512.1 coordinate 47,560, forward strand.
GAGTAGTCAAATTCATAGAAACAGAAAGCAGAGTAGGGGTTGCCAAAGGCTGAGGGAGAGTGGGATAGGGAGATGTTTAATGCGTACAGAGTTTCAGTTTGGTAAGATGAAAAGAGTTCTGAAGATTGGTTGCACAACAATGCAACACTACTGAACTGTACACTTAAAAATGGTTAAGATTGTAAATTTTATGTATATTCTACTACAATTAAAAAACTTTTAAAAATCAGCTCTAGATAAAGGATTAGATGTCAACAATAAAACTTTAAAGCTCTTAAAATACACAGAGGACAGAAGAATACACAGAAGAATTTCTCGAAAAAGTCTCCTAAGACATTAAATATTAAAGAAAAAACTCATAAATTTGTAGTACGATTTTTTTTGTTTATCAAAGACACTTTAAAGTAAACATACTGGAAGAAAATATTAACAATAAACATAACTGATATAAGCATAATATCAAGAATATAAAGACCTCTTGCAGATCAATAACAAAAACACAAACAATCCAATAAAATATAGGCAAAAGATGTGAGCAGATTCATCACAGAAATGAAACACATAAGGCCCACAAATACATGTAGAGATAGTCAACGTCATTACTGATCTGGAAATTGAGGTGTATATTTTATACCCATCTGATTGGCAAAAGGAAAGGTGACATCACCAAGGGTTGGAGAGGCTGTCTACCCGCAAGATCTCTCATATTTTGCTGGTGGGAGTGTAATCTGGAGCAAAACTTTAGAAACTGTTTGGCTTTATCTTCCTTCTGTCTACCCCAAGATATATATATATGTGTGTGTGTGTGTGTGTGTGTGTGTGTGTGTGTGTGTGTATAAGAGAGATTCATACTTATATACGACAGAAAACGTGTTCAAGATGTTCTTAGGAGAATTATTCACAACAGCAAAAACCTAGAAACAATTCAAATGCCCACCAATAGGAAAATGGTTAAAAATTGTGGTATATTCACATTGTAGTTAAACAAATTAACCATAGCAACATAGAATAATACCAAAAAATCCTAGCAATATAATAGCAACTGAAAAAGTAAGTTTTAACAGATTTTACATATTATATACATATATATTATATATATCCTTTTTATAAAATTAAACCAAACTAAAATTATATGTTTATACATACACACACACACACACACACACACACACACACCTTGCTTGCAAATATGTGAGTATATATATATATTCAAGAATACATACAGATACAATAAAACTATATACAGTTGACCTCTGAACAATGCAGGTGTTAGGGGCACTGACCTCTCATGCAGTCAAAAATCCATGTATAACTAACTTTTGACTTCCCAAAAATTTAGCTGCTAATAGCGTACTGTTGACTGGAAGCCTTACCAATAACATAAACAGTCAAATAACACATATTTTATATGTTATATGTATTCTATACTGTATTCTTACAACAAAGTAAGGTAGAGAATAGGAAATGTTATTAAGAAAATCGTAAGGAAGAGAAAATATATTCACTGTTCATAAAGTGGAAGTGGACCATCATAAAGGTCTCTATCCTCGTTGTCTTCCCACTGAGTAGGCTGAGGAGGAGGAGGCAGACGATGTCCCAGGGTGGCGGAGGCAGAAGAGGTGGAGGAGGTGGAAGGAGAGGCAGGAGAGGCAGGCATACTTGGGTAACTTTTATTGAAGAAAATTTGCATATAAGTAGCCCTGGGCAATTCAAACCTGTGTTGTTCAAGGGTCAACTGCAAAAGAAAAGCGAGGAAATGATAAACCAGGAATTTGGGATGACAGATGCTTGGACAGAGAGGCAGGGGGATAGTCCCAGTGGGCGACCATATATTTGTGTACATTGCTGTGAAGGACCTAGCTTTATTTTGAGTGGTATTTCCATGGGTTCTTATTACATAAGAATAATAATCAACTGCCTAGCAAAACAAAACAGTTAACTGAAAGTGAGCCATTCATGGACCAGTGATGAAAGAAGGTCATGAACTAAGAATTATGATTAATCCAACTTCCCCCTAAAGTTAAAAAATACAAAAAAGTGTAAAAGTCTCTCAGAAAAGTCATTAGCATTTTGGCATATTCCTGCCAGTGTTTTCCTATATGTACAGTACATGTATACATATCATCATTATTGATGTAACC